>CAUYRH010175870.1:0-19382 GCA_963574655.1 Perodicticus potto | reverse complement strand
AGAATGTCCTTGGCAGTAAAACCTTCATCAAGCAAGTGGCAATCAAACTCTTCATTACTAATGTTGTTCATGGTTTCTTGATGTTTCTTTGAAAAACTAAGAGACGGAATTTAAAGAAATACTTCCAGCTTCTCACAAAGGAAATTCTCCAGGAATTCTGAATCCCACTGCGTGTGTCCCCCAAACAACAGTGGAAATGTTCTTAGAGCATCCGGGCGCCTCAGGCCAGCCCCATGGAGAAGCTGGAGCCTCAAGAGCACTCGGCTGCCCCTGCCGCACTCTGCAGCGCCTGGCTCCCCTCTGCAGGATATGCTGCCTGAGGCGGTGCGGAGGCCCGGGTGGCAACTTCAGGGACTGACCTCTACATTTTCCATGTCAATAGAAAATGGGTTATGGAAAAGCTGTATGTCCTGTTCACGGAGATGAAGCTCTTTAAATCTAAATTGGAACTCCTTTTGCAACTTTTCCAGTGAATCCACACGTTTTGTTTGGGAATGCAACCACTGGTTTTTCCCGCTAACAGGTTTTGCAGCCAGGGACCGCTGCTAAACAGGATAGGCAGCAGAGGCAAAAAAACACCCAGCGGGCCGGATTAACGTCCTTGGCAGGCCGCATGTGGCCCGTGGGCCGTAGTTGAGGATCCCTGCTTTAGAGCTCTTGGTAATACAGAAAGTGGGGGTAAGGCCTGATTGACATGCTTCTCCTCAGTTTTAGGCCTTAAATAGTATGTGACATATGCTGAAGGCATTATCTTTTTTGGCAGTATTTTTTTTTCCACCTTGATTATAAGTTGTTTTTTTTTTTCCAGACAGGGGCTCACTTGGTCACCCTTGGTAGAGTACTGTGGCATCTTAGCTCACAGCAACCTCAAATTCTTTGGTTCAAGTGATTCTCTTGCCTTAGCCTCCCAGGTAGCTGGGACTATAGGCACCTGCCACAACGCCCAGCTATTTTTTAGAGAGGGGTCTTGCTCTTGCTCAGATTGGTCTAGAACTCGTGAGCTTAGGTAATCCACCCGCCTCAGCCTCCCAAGTGTGAGATTACCAGTGTGAGCCACTGCGCCTGGCTCTAATTATAAGTTTCTTTAGAACCTTATTTTGCCTTTGTATAGCTTTTGTCTTTCTAGTATCTCAAGCTATTTTTATTCTTTGTTCATACTATTCAGGAACTTGGGAACACATTTCAGAATTTCTAGATTCTAGGATTTATCCTCTTTTGTGGCTTGCTTAGCTAGCTATATGTGTTTTCTTCCATAAGGAGATGTTGGTAACCTCTTCTTAGCCCAGGAATCCTAAAGCCTTAAAGTATGTTTTACTCACCTGCAAAAACAGATTCTCAGACTTTACCTCAGCCTTCTGAATCAGACTTTCCAGGGTTTGGGCCTCACAATGGACACTTTTATAAAGTGTTGGGAGATTTTGAAACAGCCACTAAATATTGGCCTGTGGGCCAGCCACTAGCTGGAGAGAGGTGAGAACCTGATGTAGGAATCTCTGCTCTCTGCCGCCTGAGGTCACATGGTCTCCTGCCTCTGTTTGAATGAGGTTTTGGAGTCAGACTGAACAGGCTTCATTGTTTACAATGTGATTTTATCTGAATAGCTATGTTTATTTTGCCCTGTTTTTGTAAAATAAGGACATATTCCCCCAGAGGTGGAATGAAGTTATAAGGAATGGTAAGATATGAGATGCTGAATGCCAGGCATGTGGTCAACTCTAAGAAAAAGTTAGCTCCCAAGATTTCAAGTTTATTTTCTCCGTCAGAAGTGTGGCTTTGTTCTAAACTATCCACGCTATATCTCCAGTTTTCATAGTGACCCCTTTAAGGGTTTGTCTCTGGCTGTTGATAGGTTAGGGAATCTTCAATTATCTCAAGAAAAAGGGGTATTTGTGACCAGAGCTAGAAAGTCCCATGCCAGTTCTGGGGTACCACCTTTCATGGGCTCCATCATGATCACTGATGGTCTGTGTAGCTGTATCTTCATGTCTCTGGTGACACCCTTGCTTTTCTCTGCCAGAGTTTATCCTTTGCAGTCAGTTGCCAGGCAGCTTCCCTCCTGCCTTGGTTAAAATCTGCCTTGATTGTTGTGTGGCCTCTTCACTGCCCCCCACCACACCCCATTCCACATCATGTCTTTCATCTCCTCTTTAACACTGGTTTTCCTCATTTTCTAGACCATAGATCAGATTCCAAAGACAGAATCAGTTAGGCCTGCTAGTATTTCATGCCAGAAAGAGCTGGTCACCCTGTGGATCATGCACACCTACCCCTAGTCCTGGCTGTTGAGGTGGATGTAACCTCTACACAGCTGTAGGCACAATAAACTTTCCCCAGTTCAGTCTACTGGATGCGGTGGCCATGACCTGGACATCAAGCTGCCCTCATAAATTCAGACACAGCCAAGGCAGTTGATTAACCCCACTACGGTGGCTTTCCTCTCAGAGCCCTGTCAAAGCCATTTCATAGTATATTCTAGCTGTTGAAGGGAGTTGTCGCTGATGGTCTCCATTTTTTTTCCTGTGGCTCTAGCTTTAGTCATAAGCACTGTCTAAGGGCACAGCATGGAACACAGAGAATAGGGCCTGAGCCTAAATTTTAGCTCCGTGCCCTTTCTGTTTACAGAATCATGGTGCAGAGAGTGTGTGCCCAGGCACTGTGCAGTACAGGCTTTGTGGACTACATCCTTTCAAAGGAATGCTGGGTTACTCAACAGGCCTGCACAGTGAAACAAGGATCAACATTTAATTTTGGCTGCTGTGTCTTGCTTGGGCCTGGGCCTGCACAGCTGGACCAGATGTGGTCCCTTTCTGAAGGTTGGGGAGGTGTTGCTTTCTAGTAAGGTAAGCATTTTAGTTTTATTTTCTCCCAGGAAGCTCTGAGGTATTAGAAAAGCCAAAGCAAGGTAATAAGAAGTTAACATCCGCTCAGAGGACCACCTCGAGTCTGGAATCCTCCCAGGAGTGTTGGATTAGTAGAGCCAACTTGCCCAGGGTAATAGGACTGGGCTGCCGGGGTCTGGGGGAAAACAGCTCTAGGCTGAGTTAAATGTCCTCCTACTCTGTCACAAATGGGAGATTAAAACTTGGCATCTTGGTTTCCTCGTGTGTGACCTCTCTCCAGGGATGTTTTTGAGGACACAGTGAGCTAATTCGGGGGAATGAAACTGCTTTGGGGGGACTCTTGTGTGTTACACTGCAGGGGGCTCCCATTGATGGCTTATGATGTTAGGTTTCTCCTATAACCTTGTAAGGTCAAGGTTATTCCCACTTCCTACATAAAATAACAGGCTCTCAGAGCTGTTGAGGAACTTGTTCAAGATCACAGAGCTAGTATGTGATAGCAACAGTTTAAATTTAAGTTGGAAGGTGACTCTTTCTACTATACCACAGCAGGTGGGGTTGTTCTGATGACATGGGTAACAACTATTTAAGTCACCAAGAGCTATCCCAGCATCCAGAAGCCCTTGATCTAAAGGAGGACAGGGCTCTGCCCCATGCTGTTATCCATCAACTGTCAACATCTCTTAATATTTTGAAATGGAACTTATACTTCAGGGAGAACCTTGTTTAAGGATTTACACATGGATTCATTCCTTTGCTCTTGAGTACTGCAGGTAAATAAAATGTCTTGTAAGGAACTGGGTCAGACAAGTTTGGGCAATTTCCTAAGCCTTTTATAAAGAAAACTGAAGTTTTAAAAGAAAGTTTCCTTGGGTGCAGGTGATTTCTGGGCTTGTTAGTTTGGTTTGGGGGTTTATTTTTCTTCTTTTATGTGCTTTTTTTCTATTAAAGAAAAATTATGCCCTGTGCATACTTGGAAAGGCAAATTTATAACTTTTCACCTGAGCCTTCTGCAGGAGGTAGAGTGAATTAAAGGTTGGAAAGGCAAGATCTTGTCATGTGTGGTGACCACTTGTCAGGTTCCCTGGTTCTTGGTTCCCAGTACCAAAGAATGGTTACTGGTACTGAGTTGATGGAATAAGTGAGCAAGACAAATAGGTATAAGCAAGCTGAGTAGCAAGGATTTATTTATGCACAGAATATAGGAAGAACTGTACACTCTCAAAGTTGGTAGAGAATGGAAAGCTCCAAAAAAGGAATAGGGGTCCCCCAGGGTTAAGATCTATCTTTTTATGCTAATCCCTAATAATGTGTTACTCTGGGGTAGAATATGCATTGTTTTTCTTGGAAAGGCATGGAAAGTCGATGGAATGGTGAATCCTCTCCTTTTTTCTCCTTGTAAAGCAATTTCTGGAGGTTGCCATATTTGTAAACTGTCATGGCGCTAATGGGTGTGATTTTTACTATGCTAATGAGGGCAGGTCAATTGAGGACACTGTCACCTTGCTTGTACTCATGCTCCACAGACCCTCTTTTGTGTCCTTGATCCTATCTCCACTTTGTGGTTTCTCAACCTCTTTCTTATTGGTCAGTCTTTACAGACTCCCTATCATAGACCAAACACTTCTTCAGTCCTTGGAAGCCCCCTTGACCTTTCATCTCTTCTTTCTTGGGAGGCCCTCCTCCCCCATCAGTTTGTTCTTCCTATTGTAGACAAAGCATCTCATAGTACCATCTGCTCCTCTCCCTCTTATCCCTACCTGACAATCTGATGAGGTCTCATTTTCTGACACCCTTCCAGCCCAGCCCCATCCTAGAACAAATAGGGTCTCACTACAAAAGGTTGTGATTAGATTTGTCCAGAGTGAGTGGTATTTTAAAAGCAGTAGTTAGGAGGCTTGGTGCCTGTGGCTCAAGCAGTTAAAGTGCCAGCTACATACACCTGAACTGGCGGGTTCGAATCCAGCCCGAGCCCGCCAAACAACAATGATGACTGCAAACCAAAAATAGCTCGGTGTTGTGGCAGGAGCCTGTAATCCCAGCTACTTGGGAGGTGGAGGCAGGAGAATCGCTTGAGCCCAGGAGTTTGAAGTTGCTGTGAGCTGTGATGCTACGGCACTCTACCCAGGGTGACAGCTTGAGGCTCTGTCACAAAAAAAAAAAAAAAAAGCAGTACTGGGAAGCCCTGTGAAAGGAGGCCTGTGCCCACTCATTTTGTAAAGTGAATAAATCCTTTAGTGGGCTGTGTGGAACAGTGGTTAAAAGTTCTGGTTTGAAGTTCAAATGCTACTTACAGCCTGTGTGACCTTGGGCCATACATTTGTCATCTTTTAACTTCAGTTTCTTCATTTGTAAAATGGAATGAATATTTCTATCTTTATTTTTTTTAAGAGACAAACTCCCACTATGTCATCCATGGTACAGTGCTATAGTGTCACAGCTCACAGCAACCTCAAACTCTTGGGCTTAGGCGATTCTCTTGCCTCAGCCTCCCAAGTAGCTGTGACTATAGGCACCCACCACAATACCTGGCTGTTTTTTGATTGCAGTTGTCATTGTTGTTTAGCAGGCCTGGGTTGGGCTCGAACCCACCAGCTTTGGTGTATGTGGCTGGTGCCCTTACTCTCTGAGCTATGGACGCTGAACCTGAATATTTCTATCTTAAAGGGTTATTGCAAAGATTAAATGCATTAACGGTGTGGTGTTTCCAATACATTATCTGGTATGTAGTAAATGCATAGCAAGTAATAGCTGTTATTATTGCAAATAATTGCAGCCATTTTAATTAATAGATGTGTAGAATTAGAGAAATGTCTTTAAGAGAATCTAATTCAATTTCTGTCTTTTACAAACTGGACTAGTTTCCCCATCTTTTAGGAAACTAATCCAGAGAGGAAAGCAGCTTGTCCTAGGTCAAGTGGCTAGTTTGTGCCAGCCCCTGGCCTGGAACCCATGGGTAATGAGTTCCAGTAATGAGTAATCCACTCCTAGTGAGTGAGACTCTGTGCAAAAAAAGAAACAAAGAAAGAAAAAAGGAAGGAAGGAAAAAAAAAAAAAAGAAAATAGCATAGTACAGAGAAGGGGAGAGCAGCAGTTCTCTCTTAGAGCTTGCTTTTCTAGAGCTTGCTTTTCTAAGAGTTTAATCTATGAAAACCACAGTCATTACACATACCCAGAAAGTATTAAATAAGTAATTAAAAGTAACCAGGGTGGAGGTGGAGACAAAATGGAATACAAATAGTTACAAATTAGCCTGTGTTACAAATTGAATAATATGACCAAAGTGAAGGGCAAGGGGAAGAAAAGAACTAACGTAAGTAACTGGAAAACAAAATTTACCTGGGTACTGTAAGGCTAAAGACAAGAAGAACTTAACCCAATACTGCGTTGGAAAATTTGTTTCTCACAGGGGTATGGGTTATAAGTTCTGCAACTGTGTCTACTAAGACCGAACAAATATGCAAGTACATTGTAAATAATGAGAGCCAGCTTTCTCCCTGGCTAAGAAAGAAGTTACAACTTAAGAAAAAGAGAAAGGGCTGGTGCCTGTGGTTCAAGTGGCTAAGGCACCGGCCACGTACACCTGAGCTGGTGGGTTTGAATCCAGCCCGGGCCCGCTAAACAACAATGTTGGCTGCAACCAAAAAATAGCCGGGCGTTGTGGTGGGCACCTGTAATCCCAGCTACTTGGGAGGCGGAGGCAGGAAACTCGCTTGAGCCCAGGAGTTGGAGGTTGCTGTGAGCTGTGATGCCACAGTACTCTACCCAGGGTGACAGCTTGAGGCTCTGTCTCAAGAAAAAGAAAAAAAAGAAAAAGAGAAAGGTTTGAATGAACCCTGTGGTGTTTGATTGGACCTAAGCTATCAGTATGAACTCAATGGCCTTGTAATAGATTCTAGATAGATACATAATTAAATATAGATGTGTGTGTGTGGGCTAGGATACATATATATTTTTTCTAGCTATGTCTGCTTGGGAAGTTATAGAAGCACGGATACCCCAATAGCTATGAACTTAGCAGCCAGATCCTGGTTTTAAAGTATCATTCTTTAATATGAACTCAGCAGCCAGATCCTGGTTTTTAAGTATCATTCTTTAATATCAAAGAGTTGACCCCCCAAGGCTGGGGCAGGGAAAATACAAGAGGCTGGAACACCTTGTTTTGTCAGAAAAGAAGGAGTACTCAGAAGTTGGAGGCACGTTCAAAAAGTATAGGTACTCATCCAAAGGAGCTCTTAGTGGCCAAATCTGCAACATTTGGGCAACAAAATAAATAATGATAGCACTGGATTTTAACCATAGTATACAAGAGGTATCTATGAGTTCTATTGATATAAATAAGTCATTGAAGAAACAAGTAAATGGGCACGAAGGACAGTCAGCACATAGACCACCCTGAAAACCATCTTCTGCAGAAAGGGTTGGCAGGCTTCCTGTGAATTGCTAGATATTGAAGATTTGGGACTTTGCAGGTCATATGATCTCTGCCGCAGCCATAATCCTGCTTTTGTAGCACAAGAGCTGTCATAGATAATACCTAAATGAATGAGCATGGTTGTGCTTCAGGAAAATAGTTTGTAAAAACAAGTGGTCTGTGGGCCTTAGTTTGTCGACCCTGTTCTAGAGAATGCCTCTTTTAGAAAGTTGGGTGTTTCTTTGGCTGTTTACAGAGTAGATTTTGATAAATGAGGGTTGGGGGGTAGGAGAGCTGCAGTCAAGATTGTTGTAACCTGTAGCTCTGACAACATGCACTTGGTGTGCTTTTAGAATTACAAGTTTGGAGAGAGGTGGTTTGTTTTGTCTCTTCTTCGGATCTTGTTTGTTTTGTTTGCATATTCTATATTGTGGTATGTAGTATGGACTTTGCAGTCAGAGACACTGGGCATGGAAACCTAGTCATGTCCTTACTAGCTGTAGGAACTTGGACAAGTCCCAGCTTCTCTGAGTCTCCATTTCCTATGTAAAACAGAAATGTTGTTATTAGGTGTGAGGAGGATTTTGGATAATCCACTGAGAGAAGAGGACAAGTTGTACTGCATATTTCTTCTCTAGGGGGAGAAAGAAGTGAACCAGTTAGGAGTCTGCTGTTGGTTTGGGCTGACAGCCTTAGGACTGTGGTTGTTGCACTTAGGAAGACCTCCGCGTGGATGGCCGTGGATGTGAGGACTACAGATGTGTGGAGGTGGAAACCGACGTTGTGTCCAACACCAGTGGGTCTGCAAGAGTCAAGCTGGTGAGTACTGTGGCCACAGTTCATGCCCAGGGAGAAATGGTTAGCCCTTAGAGAACTAGCTGCAGACCTGTCCTGGCTTTTAGAGCGTAGATTGTGCCTGAAGAAATCTGAGACCCAAGCCAACCCCAGGGAGAGGGTCTATCTAGATCTGAAGAAATCATCTCCTCCTCAAAAGGCCACTTCTAAGTGCTCGCACTGGAGAGTCCCCTGGGTGTGTATGTGCAGGAGAGGAGGGAGTTGATGGTGTTCCTGGTCGCCCATCCTGAGTGAGAACCCTTCTTTTGTGTGTCTGCAGGGTCACACAGACATCTTGGTGGGAGTGAAAGCAGAAATGGGGACGCCGAAGCTAGAGAAACCAAACGAAGGCTACTTGGAGTTCTTTGTTGACTGGTCAGTACTATGCAGAAGTTTTTTAAAAAAATGATTTGAAAGATGAAGATTCAGAAAATGAACCTCTTTTCTGTGGAGCCCACTTTTATTTTGTACTTATTTAATCATTGTTCAGCCACCGACAGGCATTTACTGACCTCCTCCTGCGTGTCAGGTGCCAGGAGGTCTTGGCTCAAGTCCTGCCTTTGTCTTGATCACCTGGCCTGATTTCCCTGTCTGAAAGAGGAAGGCTTCTTCCAGGAAGCACGTGGTGGTTATGAGGAGCAAGTGAAATGATATTTTGGTGCTTGGAAAAATGTCAAACACAGATAGTAAGGATCATTTGGTCTAAAATGCCCTCTTCCTGCTTTAGCTCTGCACAAGTGTTCGTGATTTGCGTGGCAGACGAGGCCAAGGATCAGCTGAGCAGCCTGACAGGCTGAGGAAGTGGCAGCTAGGCAGACAGCATGAATGCAGGGACAGTAAGGGCTCCGCAGCGTCTGCAGCCAGCCCTGGGCCAGAATCTCACCTCACCATCTCTGGCCAGCTATGTAACCTGAAGCTAGTTACTCAGTCTCTCTGTACTTTCTTCATCTAAAATATGAGTATAGCCAGGCAACGTGGCTCATGCCTGTAATCCCAGCACTGTGGGAGGCTGAGGTGGGAGAATTGCTTGAGCTCAGGAGTTCAGGACTTGTCTGAGAAGAGTAAGACCCCTGACTTATTTAAAAAAATGAAAAACTCAGTCAGGCACTGCCTCAAGTGCCTGTAATCCCAGCGGCTTCTGGAGGCTGAGGCAGCGGGATGCCCACAGCCTGAGTCTGAGGTCGCAGTGAGCTATGACGCCACCGCACTCTGCTCAGGGTATAGGCTGGGACTCTGTTTCAACAACAACAGCAAAAAACAAGGAAATAAAATATGAGGGTAGTGATGATGAGGACATGAAGATGGAGTAAGACTTCTTTTCTTCGTGTGTGTGTGTGTGTGTGTATTCTGCTTCACAAGATCCTTTCAGTAAATACTGTTTCTCCCCCCACTTTGTTATTTCCACTTTCTAGGGTTTGATTGGGGCTTTTTATTGGGTTGGTATCCTGGTCCCATCTTCTGTTACTTTGCTTCTAGAAGGTAGGTGGTGACAACAGGTCTTCTTTAAGGATAGGTAAGGATCTCTGTTGGCTGATGATAAGTGTAGGTATATGATGCTGATCCTGTGTCAGGATTCCCAAGACTGCTTCTACATTCAGAGATAGAAGGACTCCCAGGACTTAGCATATAGTGGTACTTGTGGTTAAGGTTTTTACAGCAATGAAAAGGCAGTAATTTATTTGTGATGTTTCTTCCTAGGAAAGCCCATTATAGACTTACCACTCAAGATTTTTATTGGGGTCTGGTCACATAGGCACCCTCTGCTTAACACATAGAATTCCATACTTTTTTTTTTTTTTTGAGACAGAGTCTCTCTCTGTTGCCCTGGGTAAGTGCCATGGCATCATAGCTCACAGCAACCTCACACTCTTGGGCTCAAGTGATTCTTCTGCCTCAGCCTCCCAAGTAGCTGGGACTACAGATGCCTGCTACAACGCCTGGCTAGTCTTTCTATTTTTAGTAGAAATGAGGTCTTGCTGTTGCTCAGGCTGGTCTTGAACTCTTGAGCTCAGGTAATCCACCTGCCTTGGCCTCCCAGAGTGCTAGGACTACAGGTATGAGCTACTGCCCCTGGCCAAAATTTCAGACTTTTAAAAGGAAAGCAAGTGTTCAGCCATCTTATTTGCATGATCTATGTAAGTGGACCATCCTCATCAGTTTACTATTGACTGGGAATACTCTGAGAGCCAGGTTCCCAGATACCAGCCTGGGCCAACCTTGCACATAGCCCCTTCTAAAGATAGCAGCTGCAGGCTGCTTTGGCACACCTTTTCTGCACGGATGCTGACCTACTTTGTAGACTGAGTTACAGTCTTCCAGTCTTCGCTTCCAAACACAGAAGTAGATTCTCACAGTAATCTTGTGAGAGAGCTAACCAATAAATGGAGCTCAGAAAAGTTAAGTGACTTTTCCGAAGTTCCATAGCTAAAACTGCCAGCTTAGATCTGTCTGACTCTGAATCTTTGCTCTTTCTACCTTTAAAAAATGTGATGATATGTTGCCCAGGCTGGTCTGGAACTCCTGGCCTCAAGTGATCCTCCCATGTCAGCCTCTCAAGTAGCTGGGATGATAGGCACGGACCACCACGCCTGGCTTTTTCTTCTACATGCAGCCTACGGAAGCCAACTTTAGAAGAATGTTGTACTTGAAGGACCCAGGACTATCCACGTTCATTTTTCTGGGCAGTTTTCTTTCCAGCCCATTCCTGCCCCTTGCCCTGGCCCCCCAAACAGTCTCTTCCCCTGGTTCTACTCAGCAGCTCTCACTAGTCTGAGCTGTCCAGTAGAATCGGCCCATTCTTTAAATTACTGTGGATGATGGTGACCTTGTTCAAACTCTCAACTTATCCCTTTCTTTGTTACCCTTGATCTGCCTAATTCAGGGCAGTAATAGTCACTGAGGAGCAGACACCAGGTGTGAGGAGCTGTCATTTGCTTTCCTTTTCTTCCCCTTCATTTTCTTCTACCTCTTTCGTTTTAGGCAGAGCAAAGACCATCAGTCAGCCCCACCGAAGAGAGGGTATTATCCTCAGATGGCTGGTACAAGAGATACAGTTCACTATGCTTCTGTGTCTGAACATAACTCCATATTAGCCTGCTGCTCTTGTGTCTTTCTTGTCCCAGCTGTACAGGGAGGGTGACTCCAGCTGAGAGAAGGGTTTGAGCTGCCTTTTCTCAAGATCTGCCTTTGGAAGTAGCCTCTCTTCCAGCTGAGAGTGGCAACTGCTTTCTGGTCTCTTTTCCTCCTTTGTAAGTCTTAGAAGGGTCCCAGCAGGCCTAGGAACTCCCGTTCCAGGTAGTTCTCCTGAATCTGTTTCTCAAGATGCATAGTCTCAAGGTGGTAGTACACTTTAGTTTATGTGGCTAAACTGATGTGATCAGCTCATCAGGTGGAATCACTATGAGAGATTCATAAAACCCCATTTTTTCTACAGAGATGGGAGAGGTTACCAAGCACTGATGGCTGCTATCTGTAGGAGCATCTCACTTGTGTTTTCTAGGGGCAACTCTTAATTGCATAAACAAGCAAATCCTTTTATTTTGATCCAGCAAATAGGAATGGCTTCTGGGAACCTATGGATGTGTCAGCAGTGAGGTTTCCACACTCCCATTCCAGTGGCAGGCATAGAGCCTCTGCTGGAGAGTTAAAGGCACTGGCCTGTCCCCAGGGAGAAACATAGCTGCTATCCAGTGGAAGGAAAGTAAATGGAAGGTGGGAGAGTACCTTCTGGCACTCTGAGCCTTGCTTGATTTAACTTTTTATGAACAACTTCCAGGTTTTAGTTATTTAAATTCCCAGTGGTAGAGTGGTCTCAGAAAACTAATTGCCTTTCAGCTAACTTACTTCACTTTAGTTTTCTCTGCTTAGAATGATAGTACATGGAACTGAGGTAGACATTATTTCTCCTTCCCATAATTTACCCTGTTTTTGGAAAGATGAAAAAATCTTGGTAGTCTCACAGCCCTTTGGAAATGGTGCCCAGCTGCACTAACCCTGAGTCCCTCTCCAGCGCTGCCTGGAAGCACTTTCACTAAACTGGTTGCAAAATCAAACCTTCTAACTCCTGTGTCATGTCTTTGGTGTGCTAGTTGTAACCTGAGAGAAGGTCATTTTAAATGAGAACTCAGAAAAATTGGAGAAAGATGGTGTCCATGTGAATTCCAGAGGAAGATAAGAATTTAAGGAGCTGGTGTGTTTCTCTGGGCTACCATGAGGTGGAGGACCATTGGGTTGCTCCTCAACTCTCCCACCATCCAGTTGGTGGGTTAAGAGTGTGGCTTAGCCACTCAGAGAGGCCTGGGTTTTTAACTGAGCGAGTTTAGGAGACTGTTTCTTATTCATAAACATTTCACTGTGTTCAGCACTTGCCACTTCCCCTTGGGGTCTTAACTCCTTTATGGTGTGATCATTTGTATTTTTGTTTTACTCATATTGAGCTAGAATCTTTGCACGCTGTGCTCCTTGCCTCTTTAGTGCTGTTTAAAGGGAACAGTGCTCTTGACTGAAGAGTTGAGGGTGGGGGCAAAGCATAGAGGCAACCTGCAGAAGCCATTTGAGGCTAGGTGTGCCCAGAGTCTCCAGAGCTGATGAGATAGCTCTCCTAGAAATGTCAGAGAACTATGAGGACCTTAGAATGCACTGCTCTTCTGATACCCAGTTACAGGGAAACGTCTGCAGGCTGAGAAATGAGCATGGGTGCACACAGAGACACAGAAGAATCAGCCTTGAGGCTTGCCTTGGGGCTAGGGGGCTTTTGGAGGGGTAAGACCTTGAGTTAGTTTTGCTCTAGGTACCCCCTAAATCACATTTTCTGATGTGGGCCTGGCCTGACATGTAAGACGCCATAGATTTGTAGGCTAGATTAGTTGCAAGGAAAGCAACAATGGGCCCGCTGTCTAGAGTCCTATTCTAGGTAGACATGGCCTTGATCTCAGTCTACCCCAGTAAAACCAGAAATGTTCCAAGCAGGTGGAGCAGGGTGGAGGTGATGAGTCAGGAGAGTTGGAGAGCTGGGAGGGGCAGCGTTCCCAGGGTCTTTATTAGTTTATCTAGTTTAGTAAACTGTTTCCCACAACTCTGGAGGAGGGACTGGGTCATACTTTATGAAGGGTCTTAATTGGTTTTGGTAACTAAAAATGCAGAAAACATTTGGTTTTATGCCCAGAAAAGCCAAGTGTGTTCCCCTACTGAAAGAATATATTGTGATGCATATGAACCAGGGGCTAGAATTACCAGTCTGTGTTTGTTCTCTCTCTCACACAGAGAAGCTTTTTATTAAGGGTTCTCCTCGTCCCTTGGATTCTTTGTTGACTTCAACATTTGTGGTCTAGTAATAAGTCCCCAGACCAGAGCACATATTCAGTACCTTGAGGCAAAAGATAAGCCCAAGGAAAGCTAAACCTACTGCTGTTAGACTACAAGGCAGGCATGTGGAATTACAGATTCTGGGACAGTACAAGGGAGCATAGAGAAAAGGGTTAAGAGTCTTAGCTCCCTACTTACTGGTTATGTAACCTTGGCCAAATTACATCACCTGTCTGTGACTCAGTTTCCTTATCTATAATGGGGTCAATACTGTCCTGCAATTAAGTTTAATCGATAAATAAAAATAAAATGGGGTTAATACTTCTTACGGTTGTGGTGAGAATGAGATGAATTAATACATCAAAAATGCCTAAGAATGGTGTCTAGTTCATACTAAATTCAAAAAAACTGTTTAAGTTTCCCTCCTTATAAAATAAGAGTTACATCATCTAGGGTCTCTCATCCCGCAGGTCAAATCCTACCTGTGAGATTTTTGTTTCATTTAGAGAGGTGGGTTTGTTTTTTTTTTTTTGCTGTGAGGGCTGAAAAGTTTGCCCCAGACTCTATCATTCCCTATGAATTATATGTGGCCCTTTGTTCAGACATATGTAGTTACTTGGCTAACCCCTGTAGGTCTTGTAGCCTCTGGACATGGTCTCTAAGTTCCTTTCTGGGTCTACATTTCTCTTGGAATGGATCTTTGTGCTGTGAGGTGGAATCCTCAATTCTGTACACTAGCTCCTCCCTTCATCTGTCGGTGGAATTGGGGATCTCTGGGTTTTTATGTTACTTAAATCATTATTCCCTACCTTCCATTTCCCCAGCCTCCTCCCTCAAGTCGCTCCAAGGCAGGGGCACCATCCAGACGCAGGAGCGTTCCATGTGCTCCTGGGTCTCCAAACCTTCCTCTCTGCCTGACTGCTAATAACTATGCTGAAAGGATGACTTGTTTTTAAAAAACCAAAAAGCTGTTTTAAGGTGGGTAAAATTTCCATTTTAAATTAGTCTAGTGGCAAAAGCAAAAACCAAAGCAAAAACCCACAATAGGGCATGGTTTTGGACAGTGGGAAGCTGGGAGTTCTGTAAACCATCCCCTAGGGCTGTAGAAGAGTTAGTGCATTATCCTGGAGTAATTAGCCACACCCAGGAGGACTGCCTGAGGCATTCAGGAAAAGATAAACATTTTTGAGACTAAACCTCTCTGACTGGGTTTTCTACACAGAAATCTCTATAGATGGATTTTTAAGCACTTAAAACATGGAACTTAGTATGGATTCCTTATTGTTTAAATTAGAAACAGGTTGTATTTTGCTGGCTGTGCAAAGTGAAAACTTGGTCCCTGGTGACTTGGTTATTTCACCATAAATGAGCTGATTTTCACTGCTCGATGCCTGTGTTTAGCCGCGGGAGTGAGGGAACAGTGAGGTTGCCATGGCAGTAATTAGGTTTCTCTTGGGGACTTTAAAGTGAGGTTCTGCTGGCTGATAGTGGTAAGGGAAGACTGTAATTAAAGAAGCAAAGTTTTTTCTTTTCTTTTTTAGCAACAGAGTCTCACTTTATTGCCCTTGGTAGAGTTCCATGACGTCACAGCTCACAGCAACCGCCAACTCCTGGGCTTAGGCGATTCTCTTGCCTCAGCCTCCCGAGTAACTGGGACTACAGGCGCCCGCCACAACACCTGGCTTTTTTTTTGTAGCAGTTGGCCAGGTTCAGGTTTGAACTTGCCACCCTCTGTATATGGGGCTGGCGCCCTACCCACAGAACCACAGGCGCCACCCGGAGAAGCAAAGTTATTATACAACAATGTGGTCTGTTTTAGGATTCATTCTTATACCAGTATTACTGAGATTTCTTTCAGGGTTACATAAGAGAAGTTGGAACAGCCTAGGGTGTTTACATAGGTTTAGCTTCACTTGAAGTCTCCCTGCCTTTCTGTGACTTGACCAGCTCCTATTCATCCCTGGGTCTGAGGTCTCCTATTGCCCTTGCCCCCCACTTCAGTTTGCTTCCTATCATAAAACTCCTTTACTTCACTGGAATTGCTGGCTTTGGGTCTACATCTGTAGGTCTCCAGTGGCTGGCACAGGGCTGGGTAACTTCCAGGTGGATGAGGGGTCAGAAAGTTTTGATATGTGATTTTATAGAGTCCTTACTGAAATAGCTGATGTCTTACCTTTCTGGATCTTTATTATTATAGTAAAATGATTACTGTTAAGTTTGTGTATCTCACACGCACATTAACAGTTTGCATTAAGCCAAAACTCTCAAAAATGTCCTGTTAAACACTTCTGAGTAGTGTTTTTAGAGTAGCAAATGGGGATGGTGGTGTTTATTTTAGAGAGAGAGTCTCACTCTTTGGCACAGAGCTGGAATGCAGTGGCATGATCAAAGCTCACTGCATGGTGGGTGGCACCTGTGGCTCAGTAGGGAGGGCGCCGGCCCCATATGCTGAGGGTGGCAGGTTTGAACCAGCCCCGGCCAAACTGCAACAAAAAAAAATAGCTGGGCATTGTGGCCGTTGCCTATAGTCCCAGCTACTTGGGAGGCTGAGGCAAGAGAATCACCTAAACCCAGGAGCTAGAAGTTGCTATGAGCTGTGATGCTACGGCATTGTACCAAGGGCAATAAAGTGAGACTCTGTCTCTAAAAGAAAAAAAAAAGCTCACTACATTCTTTAAGTCCTGGGTTAAAGTGATCCTCCCACCTCAGCCTCCCAAGTAGCTAGAACTATAGGCAAGTCATGCTATCACATCCAGCTAATTTTTCTATTTTTTGTAGAGACATGGTCTTGATACTTTGGCTGGTCTCTTGAACCCCTGGCCTTAAGTGATTTTCCTGCCTCAGCCTCCCTGAGTGCTGGGATTACGGCATTGCGCCACCACGCCTATTGAATACTATTATGAACAGTTCTTTGTTGAGGTAATTTGGCATAGTATAAGAAGCCAAAAAGGAAAAAAAAGCTTTTCTCTTAAAAAATATCAAATAAAATAAAGGGGTAACCTAATATTTAATCAACCACCAGTCTTTCTCTTACTTCATTCATTTTCCTTCTCTTCAGAACCATGATAATCTCAAGTTTATGGCATAACTGATAGACTGTCATATGTGTCTTCCAAATCATTCCAGAAAGGGACTGTGCTTACATTGTGGTTTTTGTATTGAGAGTATCATAGCACATTCTAAAACTGTGAAACTAGGGATGGTGTTTATGATGTAACCCCTCTATAAACCAGTTGTTTGATTCTCAAGGCCTCCCAGCTTCCTGGGCCTGACAGAGAAGAGTGTTAATTGTACTCTGAAGATAAGAGAGTTAATCATTAACGGCTGAGTTCACAATGCCATCATTCTCTTGTTTCTCTTTAACTAAAGATGGAGAAGTCATTCCATCTCACATTCTGTGAGAAGTCATTGGGAAGTCCCATCATGTTCATTGACAAATCCAGGATGCAATGCTGGTCTGGTTTATTGCACGTGCCTGTAGGCTGGAAAGGTGGCAGATGTCATTTTTCCCCATTTCAGAGACTTGCCTTATAGAAACTGGTTCTTCCAGCATTCCACAAGAAACTGGAATGACGCCTTGCCCCTTTGCTTTTGGCATTTGGAAAGACTCATGCAGCTTTTCCATTGTTGTTCTGTGTAGTTCAGCCAATGCTACTCCTGAATTTGAAGGTCGAGGAGGTGACGACCTTGGCACAGAGATCGCCAACACCCTGTACCGCATATTTAACAATAAGAGCTGCGTTGACCTGAAGTCCCTCTGCATCAGTCCTCGGGAGCACTGCTGGGTCCTCTATGTGGATGTACTAGTGAGTATCATGTTGATGTGCTGGCCATACTCTACCTTTGTCAGAAATCACTTGCCTGCTTTTCTCCCAGTGCTTTTTCTTTCTTCAGGTAGATGTTTTCAATTTATAGGGTGAGATTAGTTGGGAAAAGGTGGTCTCCTATACTAATTTTTAAAATCAGATATAGCATATATATAAGTAACATATGTATAATGCCATTCTGTAACAAAATTATAGTCATATCATAGTAGCACCTAAAATTATTTACAAAGTTGTCAATGAACAAACAAACAAGAGATGCTTTCTGCATGGTGCCAGGCAGAGCTAATGAGCAGAATTTAGACAGGCTGGCACAGTGTATGGAATAATGATAAGCAATTTCTGTGCATTCTCATTTAAACCTTGCAAACCTTGTGAGTGGCTACTCTTATATTCTGCACTTGTAAGTGAGGAAACTAAGACAAAGTCTCAAAGCACTCCTGAGCAGTGCTGTTGGGCCTCAAAGCCAGGTGTGTGTGATACTTACACCTGCTCTTGACTTCACTGTGCTGTCATCCCTTAGTACATCTGGGAGCCCAGCTGCTCTGAGGCTCTTGTGTCTTGGGTGAGGAGCCAGAGGTCCTGCCTCCTCCCACACAGTTTCTGCTTTAGGTTCTTTCTCGGCCAGCCCTCCATTCTCACCCTGATATTTTCCCTTTCAAATACTCCTCTACCCAGATATTGGTGCTCGATGGTAACTTCTCTGGGTAGCTGTAATTAATTTGCTTTTGTATAATACTGCAGCAGTCAATGGCTTATTCTTTTACAGGCTCTTGTTGGTTCTGTTTTATTCCTCATTAAATTTTATGAACCTTGAGATTATTGACTACATGTTCCTCTTGAGATCGAAGACACAGGCTAAGCCATTGACCAACAGATTCTTTAATGAATATGGAAATAAAGGAGGTAAATTATAGATTGATCATGAACTTCATGAAGAGAAACAGCTGGCTGCTGTCAGTCCTACATGAACAGGGTAGAGCTTTCTGAATATTTTAAAATTAATAAGATAATAGATGGAGCATAGTTAAAAGATAGCAGTGGTAGCCGTTGTCCAACAGGTTAAGACTGTACTGAATGCTGATGCTAATGGGGAAAAGTCATGAAATTGGAAGTCTGTTTACTTTTTCTTAGCTCTGATAAGTAGGATGAATGTTGTAGTGTGATTCCTACCAAGCAAATAATTTCACAGGTCCTGGTTTTGAGGAGGTGGGAACCAGCAGCCTACAGTTTTCCCAGGAGGAAGAGGCAGACTTTAGAGGTGCTCAGGGAGGCACAGCCCCATGGTGTGAACTCTCAGGTTCCATTGTGTCTCTCCCCTCCCCCACCAAAAACTTTATGAAAGACATGAGTGTTATTGCACACTGCATTTGCCCTTTGATATCTTTGTGCACTCGTGGTTTTGTAGGAGGATGGCCCAGTGATGAGGACTGATGCACTTTTGAGTCTGTCCTTCTATCAGTGAAGGCTTTTGTGAAACTGATGAATATAGGGACATTATTTCAGACCAGAAGCAGCCCTCATCTTCCACAAGCGGGAGTCCCTGGGCAGTGTGCACTCTGTACCTGTCCTATGTAGACCTTTCTTTTTTTTTTTTGAGACAGAGTCTCACTATGTCACCCTTGGTAGATTGCCATGGCATCACAGCTCACAGCAACCTCAAACTCTTGGGCTTAAGCAATTCTCTTGCCTCAGCCTCCCAGGTAGCTGGGACTACAGGCGCCCACCACAGTGCCCGGATATTTTTGTTGGCTCAGTTGGTAGGGCGCCAGTCCCACATACCGAGGGTGGTGGGTTCAAACCCGACCCTGGCCAAACTGCAACAAAAAGTAGCTGGGCATTGTGGCAGGTGCCTGTAGTCCCAGTCACTCGGGAGGCTGAGGCAAGAAAATTGCCTAAGCCCAGGAGCTGGGGATTGCTGTGAGGTGTGTGACACCACGGCACTCTACTGAGGGTGAGAAAGTAAAACTCTGCCTCTTAAAAAAAGAAAAAAAAGAAAGAAAAGCATTTTAAAAATTACATTATGGGGCGGTGCCTGTGGCTCAGTGAGTAGGGCGCTGGCCCCATATACCAAGGGTGGCTGGTTCAAACCTGGCCCTGGCCGAATTGCAACACAAAAATAGCTGGGCATTGTTCCAGGCGCCTGTAGTCCCAGTTACTCAGGAG
>CAUYRH010175868.1:0-13482 GCA_963574655.1 Perodicticus potto | reverse complement strand
TTCAACTCTTAAGGTGGCAGTAGCATTTTTAAATGGTTGGGGGTGGGAAGAATACCTCGTGCAATATGAGATTTAAATTTTTGTCAATTTTACTGGAATACTTGAGTTTATAAGAGCAGAGTTGAGTGTAATAGACAGTAGGGCCTATAAGCCCTAAAATAAATAAAAAAAAAAGAAAGAATAATAAATATGATTATTTAATGCACTAATTTATTCAACAAATATTTATGTAATTTATTTATTTTTGAATCTGGGTCTTGCTCTGTTGCCCAGGCCAGAGTGCAGCAGAATGATTGTAGCTCACTGCAGCTTCAAACTAGGGCTGGAGTAACCCTCCTGTCTCAGTCTCCTGAGTACCTGGGAGTATAAATGTGCCACCATACATAGCTAATTTCTTTTTTCACTTTTTGTATAGATGAGATATTGCTATGTTGCCCAGTCTGGTCTTATACTCCTTACTGCAAGTGATCCTTCCACTTTGGCCTCTCAAAATATTGGGTTATAGGCATGAGCCACCATGCTCAGCCAGCAAATCTTTATTTAGTGACTATGATGCAATGAACTTTTTTAAATTTTGAGATTACAGTGGTGAACAAAACGGAAAGAAATCTTTGCCCCCACAGAGTTTGCATTCTAATAGAGGGAGGTACGAAAGTATACATTACTTTAAATGATGATGACTACTATGGAATGAAAAGAATTCCAGGTTAGTAAAGTAGGCATAGAGAATACTCAAAGAAGTGGTATCATTGGACAGTATCAAGTTAACCCTTTCATTTTGTAAATGAGGAACCTGAGGCTCAAAGAGGCTAAGTAACATAACAAAAATTAGCCAATTTATTAGCAAAAAAGAAATAAAGCCTAAACCTCCCATCTCCTAGTGTAGGGCTCCTTGTAACATGCACACACCTCTTAGCTAGTCAAGTTGTACCACAGCAGAGGTGGGAGTGAGCAGAACTTTCATGGGACCCAGTGGGACAGACAAGTTGTTGGGGGTAGAAGCGCAAGATATCGTTAGATGGAAAAGATTGTGCCAAATCTGAAAAGTCAGAAAGAAGATTGGATTTGACATGGCTGTAGGAAAGATAAGAATAAAATGATCCTTAGATAGTTTTGAAAATACTTAATTGACTACTAATCCATCAGATCAGAACATGTGTCTCTGGTGTGGCTGCTGTCATCTCCCTTTCCTCTTCCCTGCCCACATCCCACAGTTCCGGAGAAGTAACGCCTTTGGCCGATGCTGCTTTGCCATTAGGTAGAGCAGTCCTGCGTTCTGATATTGTCAATGATACTGTGCTGTGCTTTATCTTGCATCTAGAAATGAGGCATTTTGGGTGAACACGAATATTTAACACAAACATTTTATGAAAGTTTCACATTTAGAGATTAAAAGGCTAGTGAAATGAACGTTGAATGAGAACTAAATCTAGACATTAGATTTGGATAAAATGAGCAAGTTGCATCAGATACAAATTGAGAGATGCTATTCCTCAGACTTTCGTCATCAATTGGAAGTTAAGTACTTAAGCTCCTTCAGGACCCAATACATAAATTATAAACCAGATCTTACATTGCCTTAAGTGCAGCCATCACTGCTGCTGATTCATTTGCATTTCAAGTTTCCAGGAGAGAGAAAGAGAGGGAAGGAGAAAGAGAGAAAACCCAACTACCATAATGCACAAGGATTTACTTGCAGATAGAAAGGTGCCATGACCATGTAGAAATAACTTTGGGTTTTTACTTTTCTTTTTTATTATTTCTTCTTTTTTAATTAATTCTTTTTTTACTCATCACTATATAAACAAGGTGGGTTTTTCTTGAGACAGAGTCTTACTTTGTTGTCCTTGGTAGAGTTCTGTGGCATCACAGCTCACAGCCATCTCAAACTCTTGGGCTTAAGCAATTATCTTGCCTCAGTCTCCCGAGGCTCAGGCAATCCACTCACCTCAACGTCCCAAGTGTTGGGATTACAGGAGCGAGCCACTGCTCCAGAAGCAAGGTGGTTTTCTACTAGTCTTTGAGAAAGAATGAGAGCTGCAAGTAGGAAGAAAATATATATATTAGAATACTTACCACAAGTTCATTAATCAGAACATTGTCAACTAAGACAAGTAAATTCTATTAGCAGGAGTGTGGTAAGTCTGAGACAAATGGGGCCAAGAAAAGAGGAGGAATGAGACCTCAAGCAAGGTTGGGGAAGGGATTGTGGGAAAACCAAGAGCTAGAAGGGGTGTCTGTGGCTAGAGACCCTGAGAACAGGCAGGGCTAGAGAAGTAGGCAGATAGAAAGCAGTCAGGCAAATATTGGCTGTTGTTAACATCATAACATACTAGATATGAGTGCTTACTTTGGCCTAAATCTAAAGCATGTCTTACTTTGGGATATAATAGATATTTTGGAAAGGCTCCAGGAGCTCGTATGTAAGGTTACAACCAGGAGATTATGGCTCTTCATCACATAGGGACCATGGAATACCTTCAGGAACTTAGATATGCACTTTGGGCCCCAGTTAAAGTTTTTAGAAATGTTCTGAGTTTATGATTGTTAATTTCAGGCACAAATTCAGTGCAATTACAAAGACTACTTAAACATTTATGTTTTATGGTTGGGGTTGGGGTTAGGGCTAGGTATGTTAGTTCTTTTTGTTTTCTTTAGAGTCAGAGTCTCATTTTATCGCCCTCGGTAGAGTGCTATGGTGTCACAGCTCACAGCAACCTCCAACTCCTGGACTTAGGCGATTCTCTTGCCTCAGCCGGGGATGTTAATTCTAATACTCACTTGTAGGTCATTGCCTGTTGCAAATTTCCTACCAAGAACCAGGATCACTTGTGTAATTAGTGCAAAAAAACTGTCTCCCAACAAGAAACTCCTTCCTGCACGTTCATTTTATTTTAGGCCTCTCATCAGCTTACCATTAAAGATATAGGAAACAAAGATGCCTCCAGCAGTCAGAAAAATACCATTGCTGAATTTAAGTATGCAGTTAGACGTCAGAACAGAAGTTGCCCTCAGGTCTTGGTCCAGAATACATAAAATATGTACCAGCAGGGTGTATGTGTGTCGTCACATGGGCAAAGGAGCCCCTGCATGTTCAGGCAGAGGGTAGACAGTCATTACTTTGCCAGTCTTCCAAGTTTTTCTTCTCCTTAGTTATTCATGCCAAGTGTTTGTGTCTGAGATAATTAAATATAGATGGGGAACTGTTTAGGTACTTTAAAATCTTCTTAGGGTCTATATGATGCTACATCATGGTGCCATAGCTCACAGCAATCTCAAACTCTTGGGCTTGAGCAATCATCTTGTCTCAGCCTCCTAAATAGCTGAGACTATAGGCATGTACCACACGCCTGGCTTGTTTTTCTATTTTTAGTAGACATGGGGTCTCTCTCTTGCTCAGGCTGGTCTTGAATTCCTAAGCTCAAGCAATCCACCTGCTTGGGCCTCCCAGAGTGCTAAGATTATAGGCGTGAGCTGTTTTAATGGCTCATGGTAATGGTCCTGAGTGGTCAGGAAATGATTTCAATCCATTTACTCTGTTCAGTAAGGTAAGTTAGCATGTAATAAAATGATTAAGACAAAAAGAAGTTGTGTATCCAAAGAGGTAACATGCTGGGAAAATGAAATTCCTTGCTCCTATAGAATGACAAAGGCAGTAAGAGCAGGCAGAACTGTGTGTGCACTTGCGGGTCAGGCTGGAAATCTGAATATGGGTTCCTAATGGTTGTTAGGCCCTTCAGTGAGAGAACGTGTGCTTTTCCATAGACATAATGTTGTAAGTGGTGGTTAGCTTCCAGGACTGGCTCACATTGTCTTTTTAGTCCATAATACACCTGGAACTTCCACTTAGCAGGAAGATTTTTTATTGTTGAAACAACTGATTCAAACCACTAATACTGTATGGTTCTTGAGAAAGGTGGGATCCGGGTAATCAGGAGTAGACAAGGATAGTCTGATGTGTTGCACCTAAAGGACAGAGAAGAAAGGGGCTGGAAGTGGGGAACGAGAACAGCCAGGGAAACAGCAGGCAGAATGCACGGAGGGTGGTTCTCAGTTTTGACCTCACAGGTGGATCACCTGGTATGCTTAAAAAATTATTGATGATTGAGGTACACTCCAGAGTCTCCAGGGGTGGGCATAACCTTGGGTATTTTAATCACTTTTTAGGTGATTACAATGTACTCTGTGGGCTGAGAACTGGCTTAGAGTGTGGAATGAGTCTCATGTATTCAGAGGACACAAGGAGATAAGTTTGGAGGGGGTGGAGCTTACTCCCTGTGTGCAGCTCAGCCCCTGGATAGGCGGGGAATGTCTTGCAGGACTCTGAAAACTGGCGTCATCTGAAGGTTAATGGAAGGTCACTACTTTTTTTTGAGGGGGGGCAGCCATAAACACAAGTTGGTTTTAGTCTGTGGGTGAGGCTTCTTAGAATTGGTAAAGGATAGAGATAGGGCTATCAGGTAAGAGCTGTTGCAGTAACTCAGGCAATAGGCATAAGTGAGAACTGTGGGAGTAGAAACAAGAGCATAGGGTGGAGGAAACTATCAAAAGTTGAAATGCTATATTATGTTTTTTGAGCACTATGGTTCTTAAAACTTATAGAATAATTAAATGGCAGGGCTAAGGGGAGAAAAATGCCAAGGAAGACTTCAACATGAGGGTCAGCAAAATGACATTACTGCGGTAACCAGATGGGGAACGCAGGAGGGAGGAGATGTTTTGTGCAAAAACTTAGATTCTTTCTGGATACGTTAAATTTGTGGGGACAGTAATAATGACAATAGCCAATGTTTGTCTGATTACTCTGCCTTCCTCTGCCTCCTTCTCTAGCCCCTCCAGGATCATCAGCCACGGCCACCCTTATAGCTCTAGGTTCTTCCATAAGCCTTTCCCCAACCTGCTTGTGGTCTTGTTCCCACTCTTTTGTTGACGCATTCTACTTACACTTACAGTGTTCTTAAGGAGGATTTTCTTACCATGCTCCCAGTAACATTAATTAATTTCTCTGTTACATTGTTCAGGACTTTGTCTCTGACTGGTGCTTTCATGGCACATATCACTCTTGGATTTCAGTGATGAGTTATTCAAGAGCTTGCTCCTCACTAGATGGTAACTTCCATATAAGCAAACACCTCATCTCTTTTGCTCACTGCCATATTCCCAGCATGCAGCACTGTGCCTGTCACACGGTAGGTGCTTGAATAACTAGATGAACATGTATCAAGCATTCTGCAGACAGTGTCCTTTGAGGTAAACACAAATTATTAATCTCGCTTTGCAGATAGAGTAAGATAACTTACCTGAAATTACATACATGTTGTGTAGCAGGAGTAAACCTTGAATTCTGGCTCTCTGATACCAAAGGCTGTGCTTTGAAACCTCTGGGCTATTATGGCTCTGCCAGATTATTATAAATACAGTAGAACCTCTGCAAGTTGACGACTCAAGGAATTATAACAAATTGGTCAACATACAGAGGGGTCGACATAAGGACCTAGGTCTACTCTACTGATACATACATGTGGTGCATGTCTGGTCTATGAAAATTAGGTCAACTTAAGGAGAGGTTAGATGGTCAACTGTGGAGGTTCTACTATATAAGAGCTTTGGAGCATAAATACCACCATAAGAAAAAGAAGGGAGGGGATGTAAAAGAAAGAGTAAAAACTTTTAGGAAATTAGAGGTGTTTGAACAAAAACACCTCTTTTTTTTGAGACAGAGTCTTACTTTGTCACCCTCGATAGAGTGTAATGGTGTCACAGCTCACAGCAACTTCAAACTCTTGGGCTTAAGCAATTCTCTTGCCTTAGCCTCCCTAGTAGCTGAGACTACAGGCTCCTGCCACAATGCCCAGCTATTTTTTTAGAGACAAAGTCTCATGCTGGCTCAGGCTGGCCTCAAACTAGTGAGCTCAGGCAATTCACCCACCTAAGCCTCCCAAGTGCTGGGATTATAGGCCTGAGCCACTTCCTGGCCCCCCAAAAAGGGATCTTAACATTCATAGAGACCAAACCCTTCCATGTGTGGAAAATTGGTCCAGAATATTAAATGACTATGCCAAGTTCACACAATTAATTGGTTATCATTTGGGACTGTGCCTGATCCCAGACTCCCAACTTCTGGGCCTCCTTTTCTGTAGGAATGGCAAAGGAGGGCAAGTAGTTGGGGCCCACTAAGTGGGCAATTCTCTTTGACCCCGCCTCAGTTCTAAATTGGAGACAAGGGAAAAGAAACTAGGAAGGAACTGAAATTATTATTTTGGGTAAATGAACTGTTTTATAGAAGCTCTTATAGCTCTGATTACAGCACAACAGTCTTTTGTTGTAGCAACAGAATTAGATTGGCTTTCATGTCGGTACCTTACATTGCTTTTACTTTGGTCACCACACTTTTTTCAGGATGACTACGTGTAGGGTACCATAAGCTATGCCTTTGCTTCATGAAGAAATTTGGGGCTTCTTGTTGTCTCTGAAGGTCGTCTCTGTCCCTCTCCCAACTGTCTCACCAATTTACCCTTGAGGAAACTAAAACATGAAGAGGTTAAATGATTTATCCCTTTTGGGTAGGAAAGTGGGATAGCTAAGAAGTATGAAAGGAGGAGGAGAAAGAGAGATTGTACGTAAACCTGTTATTAGAACTAAATCAGGGATATATGGTCTATCTTACGTAAAGTCCAGGATGACATAAACTTGGCCTTGAGAGTAATTTGAGTGGGCACTAACTTCAGGCTTTCCCTTCAGGTCAGACTGATGCCTCCAGGACTCTTTTTATCTTATTTTGGAATTTTAGAACTGCTCAGGAATTAACTTCATCTTAGGAAGAGAGGAGGAGTGCTTCCTTTTCTGAGACCTTGCCCTCAGGATCTGCCTTACCTTATTAGGGCTGCCATCTAACTGCCCTCACCACTGCCAGGCCCGGAGCAGAAGAAGGATTAGAAATCAGAAGTCCATGGCTCAGAGCTCTGATCTAAACTTTATTTATGTATATACAAATAATGTAGGCTGCATTTACTTTATTTATCTTCAAGGTTATTCTCCTTGCTCTAAACTTGGTCAATTCCCACTGGCATAAATAAGCTCACAGAAATGCTGTCTGCCACTGTATCCCCCAGGCCTTTCCTACCCATCCATTTTCACAGGGTTGTTGTGAAAGAGCAGATGAGTAAAGACGAAGGGCGGCTACTGTATTATTATTATTACTATTACTATTATTATTATTATTATGTGTGTTTGATGAAAGCAGAAATCTAGATTAGGATAATTTCTCTGATGTTATAAGTACAGATAAATTGTCTTGCCTTCTGGACTTTGCAACATTCCATGAAACTCAAAGTAATTAACAGATGTGATCCAATTATCCTCCTAAATTCCTGGATATAGTACGCAGCAGGCTTTATCCACCTAATAGTTGTTTAGACTCACTAGGATTGAGGTGAAAGGTTCCCTCCAGGTCACATCTTTATTTGTGGGGAGAAACTTGATACTTTTTGCCTTTTAGTCAAGTTTCTTGGTGGCTTTGTCTTCCTAGGGCAAGGTGTGCTTTTGTTCTAGCTCAGTTTCCTAAAGACACACTCTCTTCCTAAGGGATTGTTAAGTCTCCATGGGTCCTGTGGTAAGAGCAGAATGGGAATACCTTTCTGAAGCTCTACATTTACTTTATTTGCTCATAGAGTAAGATAAAATAAAGAAACTGAGCCAGAATGTTCTAGAATTCCTCACCTTAATAGCAATAGAACAGCAGAATGAATGTGACTGAGGCTATGATTAGGACAAGCATATGATTTATCTTGAAAAACTTAACACTTAGAATGAAAGGGGGCATTATTATTTAATGATAATTTAAACTTAAATTAAATATTGTAATGATAATTAACCTATAACAGGCCTAAATTGGGAGAATCGGGGTAAATGAGTGTCATCTAATTACTCCACCTACCATGTTAGTGGCATTGGAGTACCTGGTATTATCTTCCAGAGTTGAGTGCTTGGCACATTTCATTCATTAAACAAAGGTGTAATAGAGTTTTATTGTAGGCTGTGTGTGGTGGCTTGTGTCTATTATCACAGCACTTAGGGAGGCTGAGGTGGGAGGATCACTTGAGGCCAAGAGTTTGAGACCAGCCTGAGCAACATAGTAAGACTCTGTCTGTACAGAAGAAAACGAAATTATCTGGGCATGGCGACCCATGTTTGTAGTCCCAGTACTCAGAAGGCTGATCAGGAGAATGACTTTGAGCCCAGGACCTGAAGGTTATAGTGAACTTTGATCATGCTACTGCACTCTAGCCTGGGCAACAGGGCAAGACCCTGTCTCAAAACAAAACCAGTTCTATTATAGGTGCTATAAGAGAACTAGATGTGTAACAGCCACATGTCTTCTGCCCTCAAGGAGATTGTAGTGTTATAAAAAAGATGTCTCTAAAGAGTCAGAGTACTATTGGTATGTTCATAGTTATATGCAGTCTCTGATCTCATGATTTTAATCTCACAGATTATCAGCAGTTCCTTATTCAAAAGGAAATGGTGTAATATCTCTGTTAACCTCTGTTAGTGAAATAGTTTACAGAAATTCAGTTCTCTTTACAAAATGTTTTCCCTATCCAGTGGACTAAATAGATGTTCTCCGTTATAGTCTTCTTACAGAGTACACCAGTTATAGATATGATAGAAATATTTTAATGATAAAATAAATTTTTTTTTACAAAATGGTATCCACTTCATGTGAGTAAACAAGCTACTTCATGTAATGGTTTCAAGTTTACAAAAATGACTTTCACATCAATAGTTGTTTGAATATCTACGAGGGTAGGCGGCTTCCCTGTCTAGTTTATGAGGAGAACCCCAGCACCTAAAACACTGTCTGACACTCGGAATGACAACAAATATTTGAAACGGATCAATTGGCTGTGTTATTTTTATTTATTTATTTTGTCCAGGGACTCCCTTATTCAAATGAAACTTTACATGGATTTAACAAACAAAATTATAGTAGAACTTTTACAGCTAAAAGAAGGGCATGGTTTTGAGGCCCATTCCCCACCTTACATGTGTAATCCCTATCTCTTTAAGTGATATGAAAACTATTCAACAATGATATAGCCTCACAGAGCTAGGAAGAGTACAAAAGAACGTAAACGCAGAGAGCTCATTCTGTCTGCACTTGAAGGAAATGGAGCCCAGAGAGTCTTAAAATGCCTAAGATCACTTGTGTGACATGGCCAGGATAGGAACTCATCTCCTGCCCCCAGGTGGTTTTCCCATGATAGCCAGAGCTAGATTAAGAGAATTAGGATATAGGTAATCCAGGCAGCTCTGGAGGAAGCCAGGTTTCCAGGAAGCTGAACATTACTGGAATTGCAACAGAGATGGAAGAAATTTCATGTACCAGAACGCTTTCCTGAAAGGCTACCCAATTTGAATGGAAGAAATATTTTGATGAGTCATATGCATGAATGGGGAGGTCTAGTGATGTGTTTGAGAAACAATAAATAAATAGTGTTAGAACTGCTTTCCAGCGAGATTGGGTCTGATTACTTCCAGAGTCTGTGTCATTGGTTTGGGTTTGCAGATGTGGGGCCTGATTGAAGAATTGAGAAGAGGGCATTCATTCAAATTAGCTTCCCCGAACTGAAAGCTCAGAGTCCAGTCCAGTCCAGACTGCAGAATGCTGATTTTCTCATTTGCAAGTCAGGAATTGAAACAGAATCATGATAGATTTCGATATGATAATTACTTAAATAAGCAGAGTTTGCAAGGAGTTTTTCAATAGTGTTCTCATTGAAAGAAGGTAAAAGTACACCATCCTGATAATTTGGTCCTTTTAAAGATGTGGACCAAAATTTTAGGCTATTTTAAAAGTTTAAAATTGGCTTAGTATGTAAAAATGAATCAATATTATAGAATACTTCTAATGCCATTATAGTAATGTCTCTCAAACATTTTTGATTATGACATACTATAAAAAATACATTTGATATAACAACCAGTGCACACCTATAAATATAATTAATAAAATTAATAATTATAAATATAATTAATAAAAACAAAAGTATTGTGGACTGTTTCTTGCTCTCACTATATATTGTACTCATATTTTTTGTTCTATTTTATGTTGTTTAGAAACTGTCATGGCCCATTATAATGATTACATGACTCTCTAATGGATTATTACACAAAATTTGAAAAAGACTACTGTAAATAATATGAGAGGAGTCAGAGGAAAAGTTCCTGAATGGGAGGAACTTGCAGAGAAGACAAATTTACAAATCATTGGAGGGCATTTTGTTATTGTGATCATTCGCCAAATTGTATGGTGTAGTTTAAGAATAATGGAAGTGCAGCTTTCATCAGCGTATTTTCTATAGTAAAACACACGGATGTAAGATAAAGACAACTTTTATAAAGCATGCTTAGTTTACATTTTATTTTATGTTTATAAGATGTACCTTTTTACATATTCTTCTGAAATTAGGGTGTATCTTCCAACTGGATATTTTGGCTGGATTTCTTTCTTTCTTTCTTTTCTAGATAGGTTCTCTCTTTGTTGCCCAGGCTAGAGTGCTGTGGTGTCATAGCTCACTGCAACGTCAAATTCCTGGGTTCTAGCAATCTTCCTGTCTCAGTCTGTCAAATAGCTGAGACTACAGCTAACTTTGCTATTTTTTATAGACAGGGTCTCATTGTGTTGCTCAGGCTGATCTTGAACTCCTGACTTCAAACGATCCCGCCTCATCTCTTCATAGTGCTGAGATTATAGGTGTGAACCACCTTGCCCAGTTTACAGCTCTTTACAGTCTTTACAGTACCTCTTTACAATGTGTCTTTATGAACAACATTCCCTTGGGCAGCAGTCCTGCTTCAGGTGTTATTCTTTGTTCTTGTTCACTCCCACTTGTCGCAGCACAAATGAAACCCTGCTTCATTTCAAGTCTCTAAACCACTTGAAGAAAGAATATGAATCTTTTCTAATAAGGAATTCAATTCGGTGTGGTATGATCAAATAAGTGTCAGCGTCAAAACTTGCAGAATGTTTGTTAGTGGGTCAGAGAAAATTTTCAGAGAAAAGAGTTTTGGTGCACACTCCCAAAATAAAGGGTTGCTGCTCCACTGCCATTGTTGACGCAGAAGATGGTGCTATGTGGTAGGAACTAAAATAAAATCATAAGCCCCCCAGTTGAATGAATGAACCCCTCTTGCCAACAGGATGCCAGAAGAACCTTAAAGCTGAGTTGCTGGCTATGAGGAGAAGGGAGGTCAGATGTGCCTTGTTATGTCTGGTGCATTTTGGAGTTGCTCTTTGTAACAAAATCCTAAATCATTAACAGGCCTAAGGACATGCAAGGGAAAGCGTAAACCACACCTATGAGGCTGTCAATTTACTTGGTGGATCATTTTGAGTAAATGTTGCATGTCTCATCTCTGATTAACATTCTCAACTTAAAACATTACAAGCCTTTAGACAAAGCTTTATTTCTTTAACCAATTATAAATCAAAGAATCTTTAAACACATGTATATCCTTTAATCCCCCCATCCTCCTTAAGATGTCCTGCCTTTTGGGGCCAAACCAATATACACCCTCCTTGTATTGATTTAGGATCTTAAGGGTAATTCCTGTCTTTATGAATGTATAAAACCAAACTATAACCTGTCTACTGTGGGTGTAGTTTTTCAGAACCTCTCGAAAACATTTGTTCCAGGCTGTTGGTCACACACACTTGGCTCAGAATAAACCTCTTTAAATTATTTTCAGAGTTTGAATCTTTTTCCATTGACAGTGGACATCATTAACATCAGTAAGTGCCAACAGGTGATTTAGATAGAAAAGCAGAACTTTAGAAAGAAGTTTTAGTGTTTTCTTCACAGATTAATTTTGCTTATACAGTATGTTCCTTAATTACTTACATAAAAAAACTATGTCTAAATAAGTTTAAGAAACTTTTTAAAGTAGCTATGAAATATAGTGTCTAGGTGACAAGAAAGCATTGTGTGTTGTTTGGCTGCATTTTTTTCTTTTTGGTAGCACTTCAAGATCAACAACATCTTACATTTATGATCAGTCATAAGCACATGCAAATTGAAACCACAATATGATTTCACTATGTATCTACTAGAATGGCTAACAGATTGAAAAAAAAATTGTTGGTAAAGGTGTGGAACAATTGGAACTCTGGTGCTTTGTTTATGAGTATGCAAAATTATACAGTCACTTTAGAAAAATTCGTCATTTTCTTAAAAAGTTAAACACACATTTAGTGGATGGTTCAGGAATTCCATTTCTGGGTATTTAATCAAAGGAAATGAAAACATGTGTAGACAAAGACGTGTATGCAATGTTCATGGTAGCCCCAAGTTGAAAACAACCCAAATATCCATTAACTGAATAGATAAACCAATTGTAGTGTGTCCATTTAATAAATTAGCAGCAGAAAAGAATGAATAGCAGGCATATACAACATCATGAGTAAATCTCAAAAGTGAAAGAAACCTGCATGCAAATACCTCTAGACCAGTGGTTTTCAACCTTCCTGATGCCTCAGTGTATTTTCATTGTTAAAAAGGGGTTGCAACCCACAGGTGGAGAACTGCTGCTCTATACTATATCATTTCAATTAAATGGAATTCCGGGAAAGGCAACACTATAGTGATAGAAATCAGACCAGTAGCTGCCTAGGGCCAGGGCGGAACAGACTCAACAAAGGGGCAGGAGAGAACTTTGAGATGATGGAAAAGTTCTGTCATGCTTGTGGTGCTCACTGCACAAATGATTGGATTTGTCTAAGCCCACTAAATGGTGTACTTAAAATTGGTGATTTTGATTGCACATAAAGTATACAACTGAAGTTGCCTAACAAAATAAATAAGATAGTGCCTTACATTTTACAAAATATGAAATTTTCTCTATTTTAAAACTAATGCAGAGAACAATAAAGGAGAAATCAACCATATTCATACACACAAAAAATTTTAGAAATTATAGTAAATGTTTAGAAATATTTTCCTGTGTATCTTTTTTTTTAAATTTTATTAAATCATAATTGTGTACATTAGTGCAATCATGGGGCACAATGTGCTGACTTCCTATACAATCTGAAATATTTTCATCGAACTGTTAAACATAGCCTTCATGGCATTTTCTTAATCACTATATGAAGACATTGGTATTCTACATTTAGTAAGTTACACCAGTACCCTTCTAAGATGCACCATAGGTGTCATCCCACCAATCGCCCTTCCTTCACCCATTCTCCCCCTCCCCTTCCATCCCTTGCCCTTTTCCCTGTATTCTTGTGCTGTAATTGGGTTTTAGCCTTCATATAAAAGCTATAAATTAGCTTCTTATTAGGGCTGAGTACATTGGATACTTTTCCTTCCATTCTTGAGATACTTTGCTAAGAAGAATATGTTCCAGCTCCAGCCATGTAAACATGAAAGAGGTAAAGTCTCCATCTTTCTTTAAGGCTGCATAGTATTCCATGGTATA
>CAUYRH010175865.1:0-39427 GCA_963574655.1 Perodicticus potto | reverse complement strand
TGGCCGGGCCGCTGTGGTCCCAGCGACTTGGGAGGCAGAGGCAAGAGACTCGCTTGAGCCCAGGAATTGGAGGTTGCTGTGAGCTGTGATGCCACAACACTCTATCCAGGGTGACAGCTTGAGGCTCTGTCTCAAAAAAAAAAAGAAAAGAAAAGCTTTGTTGGAAACAAAGAAAGAGGAATAGGACCCACCTACCCACCCCCCACCCCCCACACATGGTGTGGAAGCCAAGCAGTCTTCCCTGGGAGAGGTGCTGCTGGGACTGGCCGGCTGTCCCATGAGTTACAGCAAAGGAAAAATATAGTTACCTGCCCAATGCTCTGCTTTTCAGCATATTCAGTTTTAAATGTGTCTCTTAAAATTATACTGAAAGTTTTATATGTATGAAGTGTTGTCTTTTAAGTATCTCAGTTAAGATAATTTGTTCTATTTCCTTTTTTTTTGAGACAGAGTCTCACTTTGTTGCCCTCATTAGAGTGCTGTGGCGTATTAGCTCACAGCAAGCTCAAACTCTTGGGTTTAGGAGATCCTCCTGCCTCAGCCTCCCAAGTAGCTGGGACTACAGGTGCCTGCCACAATGCCTGCCTTTTTTTTTTTTTTTTTACATTTTTGACCTTTATTTCTGATCTTTTTCCCATTTTACAGGCGAGGTAAATAGCCCCTATTTTTTGTTGTAGTTGTCACTGTTGTTGTTTAGCAGGCCCAGGCCAGGTTCGAACCTGCCACCCCTGGTGCATTTGGCCAGCGCCCTACCCACGGAGCTGCAGTTGCCAAGCCAAGTTTGTTCTGTTTCATTGCCATGTTAATATAATTGGGAGTGTTGGCTCATCCATCAGTTCAGTGATTCAAAAAGGCAATGAAAATAAATCAGCTGAAATATGTTAACATTCTTTCAGAGGACCTATTATGGAAAGGTTATATATGTGAAAATTGGCAGGAAACACAAATAATAAATGTGTTAAGGAAAGAAAGAAAAGCTCAAAAGCTATAAACCCACTAACCCCAGCAGATTTAAAGACTAGAGAGGGGCCAGTGCTGATTCCAATCTGAATAGATCATTTCTAGCAATGAAGGGTCAAATTTAGCTTTTTTTTCTTCATTTGTTTTAGAATCTGTCAACAAGTTACTAATGTTGCTTTGAGCTTTTGGAACCTAGAAATATCACTTTCTGATCATTTTTATTCCTTCACCTTCTTTATACTATTTCAAATTTTGCTGAAGATAATTTTATCCACTTTGATTTCCTATGTACAGGTTTCATCACTATTTTTTATTTATTTGTTTTATTTCAGATTAATGTGAGGGTACAAACAATGCCTGCATTTGTTAGGTAGAGTCCCTCTTGTAGTTGTGTCCAGAACCCAAGAATGCAGCATATACTTGTACATTGTGCCCACTGAGTGGGAGCACACCTCCCCCCCTTTTCCCTTCCTCGTCCCCCCTCCCCCCAGCTTGAATTGATTTGAGTTTTCCTCTTGTGTGGGCATGTATTAGATCAACTACTGGCTTCGTATTAGTATTGAGTACATTGAATACTTGCTTTTCCATTCTTGTGCTACTTTACTAAGAATAATGTACTTCAACTCCATCTAGGTTAATACAAAAGTTGTAAAGTCTCCATCGTTTTATGGCTGAATAGTATTCCATGGTATCCATATACATATACATACCCCAGTTTGTTCATCCGTTCCTGGCTTAGTGGGCATTTAGGTTGTTTCCACATCTTGGCACTTGTAAATTGAGCTGCGATAAACAATCCGGTGCGAATGTCCCAATGATGAAATGGTTTTGTCCTCTGGGTAGATGCCCAGTAATGGGGTTGCGGGATCAAATGGAAGGAGCTTTTTGAGGATTCTCTGATTTTCTTTCCAAAGAGGCTGCATTTGTTTGCCGACCCATCATCACTATGTTTTTAAAAATTACACTCCTAAAAAAATGGAAGTGTGGCTTTCAGACCGAGTCACTACTTAAGTGCACTGTGCCCTCAGGTGTCCCAGAGTGACCTCATGATCACAGAACTGAAGGAACTAGAAGTGACTTATACAAGATCACCAGCTGTTTCAGGTTCCAGGACGTAGACTAGAGCAGTGCTCTTTCCACCACACTGTGGGCCCTGCACACAAACCTGAGTTTGATTCTGCTTCTCCAGCCTCACGGGCGATCGGAGAGGCTGCCTTTGAGTGCATTCAGACAGCTGAGTGTGGAGGAAGTAGACATTCTGTCCCCAGCTGGACCTTCTGCCTTTGTTTAAATGACCAAGAAGCAGGTCAGATTCCTTGGTCTGGCCTTCAAATGAACTGAGGCCAGAGTCTTTCATTGCTTTTGTTTCCAGGCCTGGCTGGCGGAGGTTGAGGGCCGACTTCCCGCGCGCAGCGAGCAGGCCCGCCGGCAGAGCGGCCTGTATGACAGCCAGAACCCGCCCACGGTCAACAACTGCGCGCAGGACCGGGAGAGGTACAGTATCTGTGCCGGTGCTCTCGGGCGGGGGAGGAGATGTGCTTTGCATTCATTTCCAAATCCTGGAGTTGGGAAATGAGCAAAAGGCACTTGTTAGATACCAAAATGTCTGTTACGATAGACTAATGATTCTTTCCCTGGTCCAGATTTATAATTCAACATAGGTGGTGATCTGAGCATGTGAGCTGATTTAAGATGGTCGTAATTACAGCACTCTTGGTGGGGGGAGGGGGTTGCATGCAGTCAAAGGGACCAAAGTACAGTCCTCTCTGGGGTCCGTCGCTATAGTTGCTGTGTGTTTTCCTTTCTTGAGCAGCCCAGATGGCAGTTACACAGAGGAGCAAAGCCAGGAGAGCGAGGTGAAGGTGCTGGCCACGGATTTTGATGATGAGTTTGATGATGAGGAGCCCCTTCCTGCCATAGGGACCTGCAAAGCTCTCTACACATTTGAAGGTAACGCTTCGTGTCAGGCGGATTCTCCTGCCTTTTATGAACCGTGTCTGAGTCACTCTTCTGTTTCTGTGACCAGAACTTTCTTTAGAATCCTTCCAGCTTCTTCTCTGCTATGCTTCCATCCTACTCATTGTAGTAGTAGTATTTTTGTAGAGACAGGGTTTTTACTTTGTTGCCAAGCTGGAGTGCAGTGGTGCAATCTTAGCTCACCACAGCCTTGAACTCCTGGGCTCAGGTGATCCTCTTGCCTCAGCCTCCTAAGGAGCTGGGACTATAGGTGCATGCCACCATGGCCAGCTGATTTCTTTTTTTTTTAATTTTTTTGTACAAACAAGGTCTTGCTATATTGTTCAGGCTGGTCTCAAATCCCTAACCTCAAGCAATCTTCCCCCCTCTCAGCCTCCCTAAACATATTATTTTTATTTGGTTGATATCTGTGTGTATATATATATATTTTTTGCAGTTTTTGGCTGGGGCTGGGTTTGAACCCACCACCTCTGGTATATGGGGCTGGTGCCCTACTCCTTTGAGCCACAGGTGCATTTGACTTTTGATTTGTAAAAGCTTTCAGAGTTTACATGGAGTGGATGGGATGGAATAATAATTGTGTTATCCATTCATTTAATATTTATAGTGCTCCTGTCTTATAAATGCTGGGGAAGGGAAGGATGCCGGTGGTGTGGCAGGGCACCTTCACGGGGAAATCCAGCTGACAAACCTGGAGAGGGGCAGCTTGCAGTATTGACAGAGGAGGGGGATGGAGTGCTGGGAAGTGCACAGAAGAATGAGACCACTTTCTTTTTTTCTTTTCTTTCTTTCTTTCTTTTGCAGTTTTTGGCCGGGGCTGGGTTTGAACCCGCCACCTCCGGTACATGGGGCCGGTGCCCTATTCCCTTGAGCCACAGGCACCGCCCATGAAACCACTTTCTTAAAGAAGTTTAGAGAACTCCCCATGCCGTGGGCACCGCCAAAACTGGGGCTCATGTGGCCAGAGCTTAGTGGTCTTAAGTGGCAACATGGAATACGCCAGCAGAAAGTGGGAGGTGCCATTGTGGAGCAGAGGGATAAGAGAAACCTTTGGTTATTTATTTATTTTTTTATTTGTTTATATATCTTTGTTGTTTTTTTTTTCTTTTCATTTATTTTATTTTATTTTAAACAGAGCCTCAAGCTGTCATTCTGGGTAGAGAGTGCTGTGGCATCATAGGTCACAGCAACCTCTAACTCTTGGGCTCAAGCGATTCTCTTACCTCAGCCTCCCAAGTAGCTGGGACTACAGATGCCCGCCACAACACCCAGCCATTTTTTGGTTGTAGCTGTCATTATTGTGTGGCAGGCCTGGGCTGGACTCGAACCCGCCAGCTCTGGTGTATGTTGTGCCTTAGCTACTTGAGCTGTAGGTGCAGAGCCTGTTTATATATTTTAGAGACAGCGTCTCACTCTGTCATCCTGGAGTTAGTGCTGCACCATCATAGCTCACAGCAGCCTTAAACTTGGGCTTGAGCAATCATTTTGCTTCAGCCTCTTGCCCAGTAGCTGGGATCCCGGGCTAGTTTTTCTATTCTTAGTAGCGACAAGGTCTTATTCTTGCTCAGGCTGGTCTCCAACTCCTGAGCTTAAGCGATCCATCTGCCTCAGGCTCCCAGAGTGCTAGAGTTACAGGTGTGAGCCACCACACCTGGCCAAACCTTTGGATTTTATTTGGCGAACATCAGGGAGCTAAAAGTACTTGAGCAGAGCGTGAATGTGGTCAGAGCTGGACCTTAGATTTATTGGCAGATGTGTAAGATGGGTTAGAAGACGGGTAGAATGGCCAGCAAGACTGGCCTGGCGAGTCTACCCTGCTGAACTTAGAAACCATGTCACGCAGAAAAAACAGTCAGACAGAGCTTGGGGGGATAAGTGACTTTCACAGGACTTTTAAGAGATTGAATGTTCCTGCGATAAAACAGAAAAGAAGCCCGAGGCTAAACGTTCCCCATTTTACTTCATATCCCACCATCCTCCTGACCCCCGCTAGCAGCTCCCTGAACAATTTGCCTTCCAGACAACAGTCTGGGGAGTGGTGACTACTCTTTTGAACCAAACTTAGCAAATGGCCTGGGGACCCTCCGTTAAGGGCACCAGAGAGACTGCAGTTGGGAGTTGGAAAGAAAAACAAACCTGGGTCCCGAGTTGCATTCCTGGGACGGTGGAGTTGTCTGGTGAGATGGGGGAGCGGAAGGAGGAAAAACAGTGAAGTCGAGTTCACTTGTGTTCTATTTCTTCACTTGTGTTCTATTTCCATGCAGGGCCGCAGCAAGGTTGGGGAGTGCTGCAGGGAGTAGGGAAAGGGAGATCCTTGCTGTAGAAAATGCTAGAAAGATGTGAGGATACCGCTGAGAGAGGAGCAGTTGAGGCCGTGGGAGGTAGAGAAGAAGACAGGACTCCCCCCAGGGTGGTCCCTGCTGTTCTGTCTGGAAGGAGAAAAAGGCCTCTGGAGGATTTGGAGAAATGTCCTTAGGGAGGCCTGAAGGTCACGTGTGGGAGAGTTTCCAGGCAGCGAGTGAGGGTCAGTGCACCTGAGAGGTCCAAGGGAAATGAATGTTTTAATTTTTTGTACAGATGGAGCCTCACTGTGTTGCTCGGGCTTGTACTGAGTGAGCTCCCAGCCTTAAACAATCCTCCTGCCTGGGTCTCCCACAAGTAACAGGCGTGAGCCACACACCCGGCCAGACCTTATCTTTCCCTACCCTGGTTTCATCACCATGACCCCTGTTTGCTTTCCACCTGAATTTGACAAGGAACACAAACTCTTCTGATACTGCCTTTTCAGGTCAGAATGAAGGAACCATTTCTGTAATCGAAGGAGAAACCCTGTATGTTATAGAGGAAGACAAAGGTGACGGGTGGACCCGCATCAGGAGAAGTGAAGACGAAGAGGGTTATGTCCCCACGTCATACGTCGAAGTCTATTTGGACAAAAATGCCAAAGGTGCTAAGACTTATATTTAATACCACTTAAAAAAAACTTAAAAGTTTTGGACTTGTTTCTCCCCACAACTGTCGCTGTTACAGGCAGTTCTTCGAGAGACTGGAAGGCCAGCCCCACAGGGCGTGTTTCCGTGCCGTCTCACAGTGGGCTGACTTGCAGGCACCGTGCACCGAGTTACCTTGTCTAGTTTGGGCCATGATCAAGTTTCTGGCTGAGGAAATTTTTCACGGAAAGCTGCCAACTGCCAATTTACCACTGTGTCATTCAAAACCTGATACATGTTTCTTCTCTTGGGGGCACCTGTAGATAACAAAGTTGCATTCTAACTTCTAATCGGTTTTTCTGAATTAAAAAGTCCGCAGGCGCTCGTCACGCGGGTGCAGAAGACTTCAGTTCTTGTGTTTCTATCTGGTATCTACCACAAATCGAACTTTGTTAGGGTATTACATTTTGTAACTTAAAAAGATTGAACTATGCTAGTTTGTTAAATTTTATAATCATTCACTTGGGAGGAAGTCATAATCAAAATAAAATTTCTCCCTTCTTGATAAAAGAAATAAATAAGATTGGTGTATGGGTACCAAAAGTGTATATTTTTACTTAAATGTGATTATCCCATCCTGACTATATGATCCCCAACAACCAATTGAAATCTGGAAAAATTTGCTCAGTTAACCTGTTGATTTTTATATGACAGTGCTGATCTGCCAAGCTCCACCCAACTGATGTGCTAATGCTGTCTTTGGTGGGGCACAGCTACCCCTCGGCTCCCTTTGGCTGTGACTTTCCGGCACTTGGTTGCCTCTGTCGGAGGTAGAGGTATATTCAGCTCACAGTGGCCCGGTTGGGGCACGCAGGTGAACTTGGTGTGCCGGCAACTGCTTCCACACACAGGCACGCCACTTTTCAAAGGGTTTTCTTTTTTCTTAATCATTGGCAAACTTTAAACTTAACTGCAAATTGTTTTAGAATTTATGGCTTATTTATATGATTAACTGTAGCCCGAATGAAATAAAATGCTTCATTATCTTTAAAGGAATCTGGGCCACTTGGGAATTTACTTTTTTTTTAAGAGGCAGAGTCTCACTCTGTTGCCCTAGGCTAGACTGAGTGCCATGGTGCAACCCAGCTCACTGCAACCTCAAACTCCTAGGCTCTAGCAATCCACCTGCTTCGGCCTCCAGAGTAGCTGGGACTATAGGTGCCTACAATGACACCTGGCTGAGTTTTTCTATTTTTAGGAGAGACAGGATCTTATTTTGCTCAGGCTGGTCTCAAACTCCTGAGCTTAAGGGATCCTCCCGCCTCAGCCTTCCAGAGTGCTGGGATTATAGGCAGGAGCCACATGCCTGGCCAAGTACACATTTTTAAATTGGCACTAAGGAGGGAGGGTAGATATGAAATTGGTTGCATGGCCAGGCACAATGACTCACGCCTGTCATCCTGGCGCCTTTCTCGGAGACCAAGGGGAGTGGATTACTTGAGCTCATGAGTTCAAGACCAGCCTGAGCAAGAGCGAGACCCTGTCTCTACTGAAAATAGAAAAACTAGCCAGGCATCATGGTGGGTGTCTATAGTCCCCCCAACTACTTGGGAGGCTGAGGCAAGAGGATTGCTTGAGCCCAAGAGACTGAGGTTGCAATGAGCTATGATGACATTGAGGCACTCTATCCATGGTGATAGACTCTGTCTCAAAAAAATAAATAAGAAAAAAGTCAGGCTCGGCACCTATGGCTCAACAGGCTAAGGCGCCAGCCACGTACACCTGAGTTGGCGGGTTCGAATCCAGCCCGGGCCCGCCAAACAACAATAACGGCTGCAACCAAAAAATGGGCCGGGCGTTGTGGCGGGCGCCTGTAGTCCCAGCTACTTGTGAGGCAGAGGCAGGAGACTCGCCTGAGCCCAGGAATTGGAGGTTGCTGTGAGCTGTGATGCCACAGCACTCTATCGAGGGTGACAGCTTGAGGCTCTGTCTCAAAAAAAAAAAATAAATAAATAAAATAAAAATAAAAATAAAAAATAGCTAGGTGTTATGGCAAGCGCCTATAGTCCCAGCTACATGGGGGGCTGAGGCTAGGGAACTGCTCAAGCCCAAGAGTTTGAGGCTACTGTGAACTGTGACACCAGACAACTCTACCCAGGGTGACAGCTTGAGACTCTGTCTCAAGAAAAAAAAGACTATCTTCTCATTTTGGGTGGCACCTGAGGGTCAGTGGGTAGGGCACCGGCCCCATATACCAAGGGTGGCAGGTTTGAACCCGGCCCCAGTCAAACTGCAAAAAAAAAAAAATAGCCAGGTGTTGTGGCGGGCGCCTGTATTCCCAGCTACTCGGGAGGCTGAGGCAAGAGAATCCCCTAAGCCCAGGAGTTGGAGGTTGCTGTGAGCTGTGATGCCATGGCACTCTACTGAGGGTGATAAAACGAGACTCTGTCTCCAAAATATAATAAAGAAGGAAAAAAAGAAAGAAAAGGAACGGAATGAAATTTAAGCCATGGCTGGTGGTCTCTGAAGAACACCAAGCTAGCAGGAAGGCCAGGAAACTGGATATAAAATAGCATTAAAAGAAAAAGTAGTATAAAGCATTTTGGGTACAGGAAAAGCAACAAAATTCCCACTGGTTAAAGTTTACATACATATTGTAATCCTAGCACTCTGCGAGGCTGAGAAGTGTAGATTGCCTGAGCTCATGAGTTCGAGACCAGCCTGAGTCAGAGTGAGACCTCAAGACCGCTTCTGTAAAAATAGCCAGGTGTTGGCCCAGCACCCATAGCTCCGTGAGGAGGGCACCAGCCACATACACCGAAGCTGGCAAGTCCCAGTCTGGACCTACTAAACAACAATGACAACTGTACCCAAAAAACAGCCAGGCATTGTGGCAGGTGCCTGTAGTCCCAGCTAGTCAGGAATTAGGTAAGAGAATTGCTTAAGCCCAAGAGTTTGAGGTTGCTGTGAGCTACGTGACACACAGCACTCTACTGAGAGCAACAAAGTGGGACTTGGCCTCAACAAAAAATAAAAAAATAATGTGTATATATCGACAAGCCCTCAGGAACAGAAAGATTTTAAATTATATTTTATGGGAGAAATATAAGTCAGCAACAGCAAAACATCCTACACATAAAAGCAACTTGAATTTAAAGAAAAATATTCTAGAAAAGATGTTGTTAGAAAACCAAATAACAAAACTCTTTACCTGTTGCTTTCACAGCCGTAGGTCTGGTGGTCATGACTGGTTTTGGAGTATTCTGAACTCTTGGAACCTCCACCACCACTTCCTGTTCATCTGGATTTAAAAAAAAAAAACAAAACTGTAGTCATACTTCAGACCTGGGAAAACACTAGGGGTGACACAAATCAACCTTCCATTTGAGCATTCAGGTCTGTATTTCATCAATTTAAAAACAGGGTGTCTCACTGATCCAAATAACCAGACGATAAACAAGCAGAGCTGGAATCTTCCATTTGCCCAATGACTTTTAACTCAAGGCAACAACCTGAACAATATAAAGATTAAATCTGCAGTACTTCAAAATTAACACACAATACATCTCTAGGCTGTGAATCGACCTCTACAACACGCACAGCTACAGCGTATTTTGTGCAATTGGCTATCCAAAATGATTTCTCAACCTTTGAAATGGCAGCAGCTTCTTGAGCTGTGGTTGGTTTATTCATTCATTCACTCATTTTGGGGAGTCTCGCTCTGTTGCCCAGGCTAGACGTACCATGGCGTCATAGCTCACAACAACCTCAAACTCCTGGGCTCAAGCGATCCCCGCTGTTAGAACAGCCTGCGAGAGGCTGGAACTACAGTAGACACCCGCCACAACTCCCGGCTAGTATTTTTTTTCTTTTCTTTCTTTTTCTCTATTTGTAGTACAGACGGGGTCTCACTCTTTCTCAAGCTGGTCAGGAACCCCTGGGCTCAAGCGATCCTTCAGCCTCGGCCTCCCAGGGTACTAGGTACAATTACTCTTAACGTAAGCGCCATTCCAGAGAGAACCCTACAAGGACTTGGTAACCACGGCTCGGCTTCTCTAGGATTTGGGGGATGCCTATTAGTTTGTAGATACTTACATTCTGGCACAATAAAAAGCACCTTGCTCACTTCCCAACAATCTCTATTTTCGGTTTCAACAAAAACGAAAAGAAGGTGATGACGTGTAGAAAAGGCCTGATCTCACAGTCACAAGCCTGGCACGCAGACTCCTCCACTCACATCTACCCTGTGCGTTAATCGCAGACAGACCCGACGCGATTAGGAGGCTCCGAGGGCCAGGGTCCCGGCGCGATCCCAGCACCAGAGATGGCGCCTCGGGGTGGGCCTGGCGGAGCGCGCACCGCGCGGCCGGCCCCTTCCGCCGCCCGGGCCCGCGCAGCCCTCCCCGCAGGCCCCGGGAAGGCGGGCCGCGAAAGCGACGCCGTCCGCCCGGATTTCTCTTCGTCGCACGGTGCAACCGAGCGCCCGGAGAAGCCTAGGCCGCAAGCGCCGACTCGAGTTTCGGACGCCCCAACTAGGGCGAGGGGACTCTCGCGCACTCTTACCTTCCGAAGGCGAGTCGTCCAGGGCCGCAGTGGTAGTCACCGCAGTTGTGGTCGTAGCCGTGGCCGTGGCCGTGGTCGTCGTCAACGTCGCCGTCGTCGTCGCCGCCGCCACCGCCGCCGGAGCGGGCTGGCTGGGGGCCACTGCCGTCGAGTCCGGCTCGGCGTCTGGTTCTGGCTCCGGGTCTCGGCCCGGCGTGCTGCCCCGAGGACCCGGCGGAGAGAGCTGCAGGATGGGCCTACGACCGGGTACCGCCCGGGACTTCTTCCCCATCGCGAGCCAGAGCGCGAGCAGCTAGCGTCCGCCGGCAGCCGAGAGGGGCGGGCACTCGCCGCGGGGATGCGTAATCAATATTCATACACTACGGCACCGCCTCCCGCCGAGTCCGCTTTTAACCGGCGGCCGCCTGACTGCGCAAGCGCCTTGAGACCTCTGGCACTTCTGACTCCTCCTCCCCTGGGATGAAGGGCGGGTTTACCCACGGTGCTAGACAATTGGCTGGTTTGACCCAGAGAAAGAGTCAGTAGCCAATGGGATAGGAAAAAGGATGTGAGTCAAGCCAATAGTGCGGAAGGGCCTGAGTTTAGAATGCGTTCTCCACTTACACAGGGTTCCACCCATGCGTCTTTTGCAGTCTTTTCTTTATTCCCCTTGTCCTCCATCTTGTGGCTATTCTCGGCGAAGCGTTCGATGCTGTTTGTGCTGTAGGCAGGTGTGCTGTTTTCCGCGCCCTTCCTCAGATTTCGCCCTGATTATTGTGGCTTACTTTTGGTATAGCATTGAACATTAAATAGGACAGTGAGTCTTTTACGCTGTTATAATTTCTTAGGACGCAAAAATGATGTCTTATTTGGCTTACTAGCTTGGAAAAATCACTAGACGTTCTACTACCTACAAGAAAAAAACCTAAATTTTTGGAATGGGATATAGGAACCTTACTAATCTAGTCCCACTGTCCTTAACTGGCTTTAATTAATCTAATACCCCCCTTCACCTTTCCCCCGGCCCTTAATGCCTCCACCGTCTCCCTCCTCTGCTTCCAGAGCCAGCCACTTGAAGGATCACCTTTCTCACCTTCAGTTTCTCCCACTGGCTGTTAATAATTACTGTAGAAAAGGAATCCTCATAACCCTGACAAGAGTGCAGCCGTTTTAGAAAAAATAAGGAATCCTCCTCCCTAGACTCCTGGAGCGCTCCAAGGCCAGAGTTTCTGGAAATAGGGATACATCCATAATCCTCACTGGCACTAGAGGTGAGCCTCGGGTGGTAAGCTGGTGGTAGCCTGATGGAAACATAGATCAGAAGGGTATGATAAGGTGTCTTCTCCATTCCAGCTACACTGATAAGGGTAATAAAAGCCTCTTAACAACTCTGTGAGAGCTAGCTGACTCCTGGTCATCCACTACTCTGCTTTTTCGTCTAATAAACCCTTTCCTTATCCGTGACCTGGCCTCTCGGTTTGGCCGACTCTTGCCCAGTCTTCATGCAATTACTCAATGTGTTGCCCAGGCTGGTGGATCTCAATTACTGCATCACAGGATGAAATTCTTTTAATTCCTGAAGGCTCAATGCTGCGCCATGCAGACGTGCCCAAGGGAGCCCATCCCCTTCCTAGCACTTGACACCCTACTGAGCCTCTAAATTGAGTTTAAATGAGTACCAATGGCGTTTAGTTTTAAGTCCACAGCGGTTGAATTCCTACTAACAATATCTGACATTACTGAGTGCTTACTGTCGGGTAGACACAATTATCCCCAGTTTAGACACTATTATCCCCAGTTAACAGACACATCCTCAAGTTGGTTGCTGAATGCAAAAGCCAGGTGGTGTTCTCTGCAGATGAAATGCGCTTTCTGGAACAAAGGAAACACTCGGCAAATGTCTTTGAATAAATATATACAAACTTGAAATAAGTAGCTAGACTTCATTCCTTTTATTATCCATAGGAGGAATATCTAGTTTAGGATGTCCTGAAATTGTAGATGCTCCAAATTTCTGAAAAAAATTTTTATGTAGAGAAAAAGTCTCACTTTATCGCCCTCGGTGGAGTGCCGTGGCATCACGCAGCTCACAGCAACCTCCAACTTCTGGGTTTAGGCGATTCTCTTGCCTCAGCCTCCGGAGTAGCTGGGACTACAGGTGCCCGCACAATGCAGCTCAGCGAAGCTAGGTTTGAACCCGCCCCCCTCAGTATATGGGGCCGGCGCCCTAGTGGATGAGCCATAGATGCCACCCTCAGATTTCTGAAAATTTAAGATCTAGAAGCAAGGAAGAATTTACTGTTTAAAGCTGTCAGCAATTTTCTGATTTATTTATTGGGAGGAGAGGCAGCAAAATACATTAGTTGTGTATAGGAATTCTGAAGCCAAACATCTAGAGTCAAAACTTGGCTCCAGCACTTTCCAAATGTGAAGCCTTGGACAAGTTTCTTAACGTGCCTAAACTTGTTTTTGCAACTGTAAAATGTGTTAGTATCAATAGGGATGTTGTAGAGTTTAAATCTGATCATAAGTTTCTTCTTTTTTCCTCCTTTCCTTCCTCCCTTCCTTCCTTCTTTCTTTCCCCCCTTCCCCCCTTTTTTTTTATTGTTAAGAGACAATATCACGGGGCGGCGCCTGTGGCTCCGTGAGTAGGGCGCCGGCCCAGTATACCGATGGTGGCCGGTTGGAACCTGGCCCTAGCCAAACTGCAACAAAAATAGCTGCGCGTTGTGGCAGGTGCCTATAGTCCCAGCTACTCAAGAGGCGGAGGGTAGAGATTCGCTTAAGCCCAGCTTCAAATTCCTGGGCTCAAGCGATCCTCTTACCTCAGCTTCCCAAGTAGCTGTGACTACAGGCACCCACCACAATGCCCGGCTATTTTTTAGAGATGGGGGTCGCACTCTTGCTCAGGCTGGTCTCAACCTCCTGAACTCAGGTGATCTACCTGCCTTGGCCTCTGGAATACTAGGATTACAGGTATAAGCCACTTGGCTTGGCCTTTACTTTTTTTAAAATTAGGCAACATCTTATTCTATAAAATAGAATAAATGTTCTTATTTTTAATTTTTTGAGGCACTTCCCTGCTGTTTTTTTCTCTTTTATTCCGTTTTTTTTTGAGACAGAGTCTCAAGCTGTCACCCTGGGTTGGATGTCATGGCATCATAGCTCACAGCAACCTCCAACTCTTGGGCTCAAGTGATCTGTTGCCTCAGTTTTTCAATTTTTAGTACAGATGGGGTCTCGATTTTTGCTCAGGCTGGTCTCAAACTCATGAGCCCAAGCAATCCACCTGCCTCGGCCTCCCAGAGTGCTAGGATTACAGGCGTGAGCCACTGCACCCAGCCATCCTACTGTTTTACGTAACAGTTATACCAACATTGTACAAGGGTTCCTATTTCTTCCCCTATCTTCCCCAACACATATCACTTGCCTTTTTGATAATAGCCATTCTAACAGGTGTGAAGCAATATCTCATTGCGATTTGTTTGTTTCTTTTTGCTTTAGACCATTTACATCATCTCATTGCATTTTTGATTTCTATTTCCCTGATGACTAGTGTTGAGCACTTTTTCATAAACCTGTTGGCCATTTATGTATTTTCTTTTTCTTTTCTTTTCTTTTTTTTTTTTTTTTTTTTTTCAGTTTTTGGCCAGGACTGGGTTTGAACCTGCTACCTCCAGCATATGGGGCCAGCGCTTGCACTCTACTCCTTTAAGCCACAGATGCCGCCCTTCTTTTCTTTTTTTGTGAGATAAAGACTCAAGGTGTCGCCCTGGATAGAGTGCTGTAGCATCATAGCTCACAGCAACCTCCAACTCGGGTTCAAGCTATCCTCTTGTCTCAGTTTTTCTATTTTTAGTAGAGACAGGGTCTTGCTTTTTGCTCAGGCTGGTCTCAAACTTGTGAGCTGAAGCAATCCATCCACCTCGGCCTCCCAGAGTGCTAGGATTACAGGTGTGAGCCACTGTGCCTGGCCCATTTGTGTATTTTCTTTGGACAAAGGACTATTCAGGGCCTATGCCCACCCTCCCTCTTTTTAGTTATTGAGTTATTGAGTTCCTTATATAATTTGGATATTTCACCTTTTATCAGATATATAGTTTGCAAATATTTTCTCTCAGTCTATTAGATGCCTTTTTATTATTTCTTTCAATTTTTACTTTTTTTTTTTTTTTTTGGCCGGGTCTGGGTTTGAACCCACCACCTCCAGCATATGGAGCTAGTGCCCTACTCCTTTGAGCCACAAGCGCTGCTCAATTTTTACTATTTTTTAAGATATGAGGTATTCTGTTTCCCCAGCTGGAATGCAATGGCTATTCACAGATACAATCATTGCATAAAACAACCTTAAACTCCTGATCTCTGCAATACTACTGCCTCAGTCTCTCAAGTACCTGGGACTAAAAGGACATGCCACTATTCCCAGCCTGGCCTTTTATTCTGTTTCATTTGTCTGTGTGTGCTTTTATGCCACAATCATACTGTTTTGATTACTATAGCTTTGTAATATAGTTTGAAACCACGAAGTATACTTCTTGAGGTCTTTTTTTTTCCTCAAGATTGCCTTAGTTGTTCAGGGTCTTTTGTGGTTCTATAAGAATTTTAGGATTTTTCTAGCATTCTGGGAAGCTAAAGCAGGTGGATTCTTTAAACTCAGGAGTTTGAGACCAGCCCGAGCAAGAGTGAGACCCCCATCTCTAAAAAATAGCCAGGCATGGGCACCTGTAGACCCAGCTACTCGGGAGGCTGAGGTAAGAGAATCACCTAAGCCTAAGAGCTGGAAGCTGCTGCGAACTTCCAGTGATGCCATAGCACTCTGAACTGAGGATGACAAAGTGAGACTCTGTCTCTTAAAAAAAAAAAAAAAAAAGCCAGGCATGTGGCAGGTGCCTGTAGTCCCAGCCACTTGGGAGGCTAAGGCAAGAGGATTGCATTAGCCCAAGAGTTGAAGTTGCTGTGAGCTAGGATACCACAGTACTCTACTAAGGGCAACATAGTGAAACTGTCTCAAAAAAAAAGAATTTTTTTGAGGATTTTTTTTCCAATTTGGTAAAAAATGCCAATGGAATTATGATAGAGATTGCACTGTACATGTAGACAACTTTGCATAGTATGGACACTTTAATAATATTAATTCTCACAATCCATGAACATAGGATATCATTCCATTTATTTCTATCTTCTTCAACTGATTTTCATCAAAAACTTACAGTTTTGGCCAGGTGCAGTGGCTCACGCCTGTAATCACAGCACTCTGGGAGGCTGAGGCAGGATTCCTGCTTAAGCTCAGGAATTGGAGACCAGCCTGAGCAAAATCGATAGCCCCATCGCTACTAAAAATGGAAAAATTAGGGCAGTGCCTGGGGCTCAGTGAGTAGGGCACCGGCCCCATATACTGAAGGTGGTGGGTTCAAACCTGGCCACGGCTGAACTGCAAAACAGAAAAATAGCCGGACATTGTGGTGGTCACCTGTAGTCCCAGCTACTTGGGAGGGTGAGGCAAGAGACTCATGAGCTGTGTGACGTCATGGCACTCTACCGAGGGCGATAAAGTGCGACTCTGACTCTAAAAAAAAAAAAAAAAAAAACGGAAAAATTAGCTGGGCATGTGGTAGGCACCTATAGTCCCAGGCACTGGGGAGGCTGAGGCAAGAGGATTGTTTGAGCCCAGGAGTTTGAGGTTGCTGTGAGCTAGGCTGATGCCAGCACTCTGATCACCCTGGGTAGAGTGCCTTGGGATTATAGTTCAGAGTAACCTCAAATTCTTGGGCTCAATCAATCCTATTGACTCAGCCTTCCAAGTAGCTGGAACTACAAGTACCCACCATATGCGCTGCTGTTTTTTTCTTTTTATAGTAGAGACAGGTTCTCATTCTTGCACAGACTGTTCTTTAACTCCTCAGCACTGCCTTGCTTGTGCTAGGTTACAGGTGTGAGCCATTATGCCTGGCCTATTTTATTCTTTTTTTTTTTTGAGACAAGAGTCTTACTGTGCTGCATCATCATAGCTCATAGCAACTTCAAACTCTTGGGCTGAAGACATCCTATTGCCCCAGCCTTATGAGTAGCTGGGACTATTGGCACTCACCACATTGCCTGGATAATTTTTCTATTTTTAGTAGAAAGGGGTCTCACTCTTGCTCACACTGGTCTGAACTCTTGAGCTCAAGTGATCCACCTGCCTTGGCCTACCAGAGTGTTAGGATTATAGGTGTGAGGCTCAGCGCCTGTAGTATAGTAGTTACAACGCCAGCCACATACACTAAGGGTGGCAGGTTTGAACCCAGCCTGGGCCAGCTAAACAACAATGACAACTGCAATGAAAAAATAGGTGTTCTGGGGTGTCTGTAGTCCCAGCTGCTTGGGAGGTTGAGGCAAGAGAATCACTTACGCCCAAAAGTTTGAGGTTGCTATGAGCTGATGGCAACATAGTGAGGTTCTGTCTCCAAAAAAAAAAAAAAGAAAAAGAAAAAAAGGAAAAAAAAGACTACAGATGTGAGCCACCACACCCACCCCTGCTTTATTCTTTTTGATGCTATTTTTTTTTTCTCTTTTTGTAGAGACAGTTTCACTTTATCGCCCTCGGGAGAGTGCCGTGGTGTCACACAGCTCACAGCAACCTCCAACTTCTGGGTTTAGCTGATTCTCCTGCCTCAGCCTCCCGAGCAGCTGGGACCATAGGTATCTGCCACAATGCATGGCAGTTCAGCCGGGACCAGGTTTGAACTCACCACCCTTGGTATATGGGACCGGTGCCCTACCCACTGAGCCACAGGCACTGCCCTTTTTGATGCTATTTTAAATGTGATTGTTTTCTTAACTCTTTTTTTAGGTACTTTGTTAGTGAATGGAAGTAGTACTTATTTTTTTTTTTTTTTAGAGACAGAGTCTCACTTTATCACCCTCGGTAGAGTGCGGAGGAGTCATAGCTCACAGCAACCTCCAACTCCTGGGCCTAGGAGATTTTCCTGCCTCAGCCTCCCAAGTAGCTGGGACTACAGGCGCCTGCCACAATGCCTGGCTATTTTTTGATGCAGTTTGGCCAAGGCCAGGTTTGAACTCGCCACCCTTGGTATATGGGGCTGGCGCCCTACTCACTGAGCCACAGGCGCTGCCCAGTATTACTTATTTTTGTATGTTGACTTTTTATCTTGCATATACTGAATTCATTTATTAGTTCCATTTTTGGGTGGAGTCTTTAGGGTTTTCTATATAGTATAAGATCAAATTATCTGCAAACAGAGACAATTTAACTTTTCTTTCTAATTTGGATGTCTTTTTTTTTTGGCAGTTTTTGGCTGGGGCCAGGTCTGAACCTGCCACTTCCGGTATATGGGGCTGGCACCCTACTCCTTGAGCCATAGGCACCACCCTGGATTTCTTTTATTTTTTTGTTTTGGCTAGTTGCTCTGGCTAGTATGTCTAATACTATATTGAATAAAAATTGTCAGAGAGGTCATCCTTGTTTTGCTCATCTGAGAGCAAAAATATTCAGCTTTTTAGCATGTTAGCTGTGGGCTTATCCAACATTATTATGGTGAAGTATATTCCTTCTACACCTAATTTGTTTAGAGTTTTTATTATGAAAGGATGTTGAATTTTGTCAGGTATTTTCTTTTCATTGAGATGATCATATGATTTTCATCTCTCTATTCAAGTGGGGTATCATATTTATTCATTTATATATATTGAACCATGCTTACTTTCCTAGGATAAATCCCACTTTATTATGATGTGTGATCTTTTTTTTTGAGACAGAGTCTTACTGTGTTGCCCCTTGGTAGAGTGCCATGGGCTTAAGCAATTCTCTTCCCTCAGCCTCCCAAGAAGCTGGGACTACAGGCACCCGCTACAATGCCCGTCTATTTTTTTTTTTTTTTTTGAGATAGAGCCTCAAGCTGTCACCCTGGATAGAGTACCGTGGCATCACAGCTCACAGCAACCTCCAATTCCTGGGCTCAAGTGAGTGTCTTGCCTCCGCCTCCCAAGTAGCTGGGACTACAGGCGTCTGCCACAACACCTGGCCATTTTTTGGTTGCAGCCGTCGTTGTTTGGCAGGCCCGGGCTGGATTCGAACCGGCCAGCTCAGGTGTACGTGGCTGGCACCTTAGCCCATTGAGCCACAGGTGCCGAGCCTCTATTTTTTGCAGTTGTTGTTTTGCAGGTCAGGGCGGGGTTCAAACCCGCCAGCCTTTGTGTATGTGGCTGGTGCCCTAACCACTAAACTATGGGCGCCGAGCCAATGTGTGACCTTTTTAATGTGTGGCTAAATTTGGTTTGCTATTATTTTTGTTGAGGATTTTTATATCTATGTTCATCAGGAATATTGGCCTTTAATTGTTACTTGTAGTGTTCTTATCAGGCTTTGGTTTGAGGGTAATATGCTGGACTTATAAGTTTGGAAGTGTTCCCTCCTCTTCAATTTTTTGGAAGAGCTTGAGAATGATCAGTATTAATTCTTTAAATGCTTGATGGAATTCAGAAAAGAAAATCCAAAAATAAGCAAAATCTGCTCCAGATGAGAAGGTATCAGGGAAAGACCTCTGCATATATGAAAAACCAGAGTGAAAGGACACCCCCAAAAGAAAACAATAACAACATACCAATGGAAACCAAAATGGGAATATTGAAATGACTGATAAAGTATTTTGAATATGGATTGTAAGGAAGCACTATGAAAAAACCAAGTGCCTATCAATATATGAGTAGATTAATGAAATGTGGTATACGTATACCATGGAATAACTATGCAGCCATAAAAATGGTAAACTAATACTTTTTGTAACAAGTACTGTTGGACAGAACTAGAGATTGTTTTGTTTTTTTTTTTTTGAGACAGAGTCTCATTATGTCACCCTCCTTAGAGTGCTGTGGCTCATAACAACCTCAAACTCTTGGGCTTAAGGGATTCTCTTGCCTCAAACTCCCAAGTAGCTGGGACTACAGGCACCCGCCACAATGCCTGGCTATTTTTTGGTTGCAATTGTCACTGTTGTTTAGCAGGCCCAGGCCGGGTTCGAACCTGCCAGCTTCGGTGAATGTGGCTGGTACTCTACTCTTTGAGCTACGGGTCCGAGCCTGGAGACCAATCCTTTAAATGAAGTTTTGCAAGAATGGAAAAACAAACACTACATGTGCTCACTATTAAATTGAAAATAATTGATCAATACCTAGGTACACATTTGGTAGTAAAACTCAATGGAAAGCAAGCAGGTGGGAGGATAAAGGAGGGTAGAGGTAACTTCACATTAATGGGTATAATACTATCAGGTAATAGGCACACTTATAACTTTGACTCAAACTATGCAAAAGCAATTCATGTAACCAAAACATCTGTGCCTCCATAATATTCTGAAATTTTAAAAATTAAACAAAAATGCTTGGTGGGTCCGGGCAACGTGGCTCACACCTATAATCCTAGCACTCTGGGAGACTAAGGTGGATTATCTGAGCTCACGAGTTCAAGACCAGCATAAGCAAGAGACCGACCCCTTTCTGTACTAAAAATAGAAAAATTAGGCTGGGCATCTGTATCTCAGTGGTTAGGGCACTGGCCACATGCACTGGGGCTGGTGGATTTGAACCAGGCCTGGGCCTGCTAAACAAAACAAAGCAAAAAAATAGCCAGGTGTTGTGGTGGGTGCCTGTAGTCCCATCTAGTTGAGAGGCTGAGACAAGAGAATCGCTTGAGCCCAAGAGTTTGAGATTGCTGTGAGCTGTGATGCCATGGCACTCCTCTACCGAGGGTGACAAAGTGAACCTCTGTTTCCAAAAAAACCCCCCAAACAAAAAACACTTATGAAATTAAAAGTTTTCTTCTAAGAGTCACACCTTTAATTAATGGTAGCTAAATACCAAAAAGGAAGGGAAACTTTTAAATAATATTGTGATCAGAAAATTACTGCATTTGGGAAAAGCAAGGACTAATGATGCTATTATGGACTATTAAAGCATTACATTATCCAGCAAACAAAAATACAGACTCAGGGCAGCGCCTGTGACTCAGTGAGTAAGGCACCAGCCCCATATACCAAGGGTGGTGGGTTCAAACCCAGCCCCGGTCAAACTGCAACAAAAAAATAGCCGGACATTGTGGCGGGCGCCTGTTGTCCCAGCTACATGGGAGGCTGAGGCAAGAGAATCACCTAAGCCCAAGGAGTTGGAGGTTGCTGTGAGCTGTGATGCCACAGCACTATACAGAGGGTTAATAAGTGAAACTGTCTCAAAAAAAAAAAAAGAAATACAGACTCAAAGTGGTGAGAAAAGTAGAAAATAAGTGGAGGGGTATCTTGTACTGTGGTTTAGACTCTTTAAGTGAAGAGGGAAGAAGAAAGAAGAAAATGAACAGAAGAGCTGGGCCGGCGCTGGCATGGGAGCTAGGTCTTGAACCAAAATACCAAAGACAGGAAAAGTTGGTCAGTGTCTTGTTAACTGCCATTGCTTTGATCAGCAACACAAATGGATGGGTTTCTGGAATAGGGACAGCCTATTGCTTTCCAGTGATGGCTACAACAGATATGACAGAGCTTGATGTTTTTCAAACTGTGGGTTATGATCTATTAGTTACTCATGAAAATATTAGAGTACATAGTAAGTGAGGATACAAATTTTGAGAAACCTTTCTTTTGGGTACCTATATGTATGAAGGTGAAAACATTTTTCTTACTATGGTTCAAAGCTGCAGGTGTAAAGAATTGGGAGGGAAAGGGCTCTCTCAGTCTCTAATTGAACTAAAACCTCATATTAATCAAAATAGAGCTAAAATGAAAAAAAGAACTACATATCTTTTTTTTTTTTTTTTTTTGAGACAGAGCCTCAAGCTGTCACCCTGGATAGAGTGCCGTGGCATCCACAGCTCACAGCAACCTCCTCCAATTCCTGGGCTCAAGCGAGTCTCTTGCCTCTGCCTCCCAAGTAGCTGGGACTACAGGCACCCGCCACAACGCCCGGCCATTTTTTGGTTGCAGACGTCATTGTTGTTTGGCAGGCCCAGGCTGGATTCGAACCTGCCAGCTCAGGTGTACGTGACTGGCACCTTAGCCCGTTAAGCCACAGGCGCCGAGCCAAGAACTACATATCTTAGTATCTACCAACAACAGTACCACAGAGAAATTCACTGTTAATTAACATATGTAATGTAAATATGATATTGACAGTATAAAAATTAAAGGCGAATGAACAACTCAGGAAAAATTAAAGGGCATACCAGCAAGTAGAATACAGATTATTTCCTAGAAAGATAAATTTTAATATACAGAATAAAATCTACAAAGACTTTATTATTTTTCACTTTCCCCAAAATTTGTGGCATGGATGCTTTAGAATCTGACCAGTGAGGTTTATATTTTGGTCCAATACATTATTAGACTACTTGTGTGATCAAGTCCAGCTTGATTATGATAAATCATAGAAGTCATCAGAATTTACTTTAAAAATATGTTGATTTTGGCTCAGCGCCTGTGGCTCAACGGGCTAAGGCATCAGCCATGTACACCTGAGCTGGTGGGCTCGAATCCAGCCTGGGCCGCCAAACAACAAAGATGGCTGCAACCAAAAAATGGCCGGGTGTTGTGGCGGGCGCCTGTAGTCCCTGCTACTTGGGAGGCAGAGACAGGAGACTCGCTCGAGCCCAGGAATTGGAGGTTCCTGTGAGCTGTGATGCCACAGCACTCTATCCAGGGTGACAGCTTGAGGCTCTGTCTCAACAAAAAAAAAATGTTGCTTTTATAGGTAGATAAAATTTTCAATTGAAATTTTTTTTTCAATTTTTTCTTAGCTAAGAGATTACTCAACTTTAGCTTCAAAATCAGATTTAAAATAAGATATCTTCTTTAAATAGCTGGTCAACATTTTAGGCTTAATCTAGGCAAATTATTTGATATTTTATCGAAGATCATACAAAAACTCTACAATAAATAATGAAAAGAGTACACAAAATTTTAGCCTCTGTTTGCAATACAGAAAATACATGTCAGTTCTGGACTAAATAATTCCTCTGAAATACAAAAATTGAGAGGGTAGAATTAAAAGATCTGCGGTGACTGCTTTTTTTGTGGTCAGCTACAACAAACCAATAACCACTGTTTATTTTGGAAAGTGGAAGTGGGTTTTAATTTTCAGATAAAGAATATCTTCAGTAGTTTAAAAAAATATAAACTCTAAAAAAGCTTGTGAATCATATACAAAAGCAGCTATTTAAGCCCAAGGTTGAAACCCAGAAATTGTGTTAGCACCACCAGCAAGCACAGGGTCCTCTGTCCTTGGACTCTTCAGCCCTCCAAGCTTGTGCAGAATGCAGACTTGAAAGTTCTATACGTCATTTACAGTTGTAAAAATGGCCTTGAGTATACAGAATTCCTGTAGGATAGTCTTAAGCCCAAGGAGGCACCAAGTGGTTACAAAGGCTAGGTAACAAACCGGATCACAAGTTCCGACGATATAATAAATCTCGTGTTGCCTTATCAACTTTTTGCTGGTAGTCCTCTAATTTGTCAAGTATTTTCTGGGATAGCTGTAAGAGAAGAAGGGAATTATTACAGAATAGCTCAAACATTCAGAAAAAGACTGAATTTACTAATCACTTTGACTTCACCAGTTAGGCTCTACCTAATATAGATATTAGCCATTCTGCTTCATTTCATTGCCATTCAGTTTATAAGTCTGCCCAGTGACTCCACTGATAAAGTTGGACTTTTCTGTTACAGTATATGCATACAATCCTTCAATCTTGTTCTGATGAATTTTCTAAATGTGCAAATCATATCACTATTTTTTGGGAGGGTGGGGGGACATAGTCTTAAGCTGTCACCCTGGGTAGAGTGCTGTGGCATCATAGCTCATAGCAACCTCAAACTCTTGGGCTTAAGAGATTCTCTTGCCTCAGCCTCCCGTCGCTAGGACTACAGGCTAAAGGCACCCGCCACAATGCCCGGCTATTTTTCTGTTGCAGTTGTCATTGTTGTTTAGCTGGCTGGGGCCGGATTTGAACCTACCAGCTTTGGTGTATGTGGCTGGTGCCCTGCTGACTGGGCTACAGGCGCTGCCTATATCAGTATTTCATTTTTTTTTTTTTTTTGAGACAGAGCCTCAAGCTGTCACCCTGGATAGAGGGCTGTGGCATCACAGCTCACAGCAACCTCCAATTCCTGGGCTTAAGCGAGTCTCTTGCCTCTGCCTCCCAAGTAGCTGGGACTATAGGCGCCCGCCACAACGCCCAGCCATTTTTTGGTTGCAGCCGTCATTGTTTGGCGGGCCAGGCTGGATTCGAACCCGCCAGCTCAGGTGTACATGGCTGGCGCCTTAGCCCGTTGAGCCACAGGCGCCGAGCCTATATCAGTATTTCAAATAAGCATATCACTAGCTCTTTTTTTAGAACCAGAGATATTATATCTGATTTAACTAGTCATTAGATGCCAGGTGAAATATAGAAATAATATTTTAGATACTTTTAACTATATGTGTGTGTGTGTGTGTGTATATATATATATATATATATATATTTTTTTTTTTTTTTTTTTTTTCTTTTGAGACAGAGCCTCAAGCTGTCACCCTGGATAAAGTGCCGTAGCATCACAGCTCACAGCAACCTCCAATTCCTGGGCTCAAGCGAGTCTCCTGCCTCCACCTCCCAGGTAGTTGGGACTACAGGCGCCCGCCACAACGCCTGGCCATTTTTTGGTTGCAGCCGACATTGTTGTTTGATGGGCCCGGGTTGGATTCAAACCCGTCAGCTCAGGTAGATGTGGCTGGTGCCTGAGCCGCTTGAGCCACAGGCGCCGAGCCTTTTTTTTTTTTTTTGAGACAGAGTCTCACTATGCTGCCCTTGCTAGTGTGCCATGGTGTAACAGTTCACGGCAACCTCAAACTCTGGGGCTTAAGAAATTCTCTTGCTTCAGCCTCCCAAGTAGCTGGGACTACAGGCACCTGCCACAACACCCAGCTGTTTTTTTGTTGTAGCTGTCATTGTTGTTTGGCAGGCCCAGGCTGGGTTCGAACCTGCCAGGCCCAGTATATGTGGCTGGCGCCCCAGCTGCTGAGATATAGGCGCTGAGAGAGGATAGTGATACTTTTTTACAGTGCATTTCAAATACCTGTTTATTCAGTAAAATCTGCCATACCACACTGTAAATGTCTTTCTTTTTCTGAGACAGGGTCTCACTCTGTAGTGCAGTGACCCAATCATAGCTGATTGTAACCCCCAATTTCTGGGTTCCAGTGATCCTCTCACCTCAGCCTCTCAAGTAACTAGGATTCCAGGCTGATGCCACTATGCCTGACTAATTTATTTTTCCTTTATTTTTCTGTAGAGATGGTATCTCTCTCTGTTGCCCAGGATGGTCTTGAACTCCTACCCTCAAATGATCATCCCTCTTGCTCTGGCCTCCCCAAGTGCTGGGATTACAGGTGTGAACCACCATCTCTGGCCTGTAATGGACTGCATGCCATTTGCCTCTGTATAACTAATGTCTACACAGTTCCTCATTAAGTTTTTTGACCAAGTTGCTTAGATCCTTTGCCTTATTTATAAAGAGACTGAGGTAGCTTCTTAAGGGCAATAACAAGCTTTTGCCCTCTCTTTAATCCTTGAGAACTAAAGATCAAGCTTTGAGGTATAATTGCTAGTGCAGATGGTTATAGAAGATATCTCATGAAAGGGTTTACTTACTGCAATGTTGTGACTGTTAGCACTGTTCTCTCCCAGAGCTTGGAGAAGCTGATCAATGGAGGAGTACGGAAGCCACACCATTGGGGCTGTTGCAGACAGAGGAAACTGAAAGGAAAATGTCAAGTATATAAAAGAAAAATCTGAAAAATGTATCATTTCTTTTGGGAAGTTGCTTTCATAGGCCACTATAACATAAAATGCTTAATTTTTTTTTTTTTTGAGACAGAGCCTCAAGCTGTAACCCTGGATAGAATGCCGTAGCATCACAGCTCACAGCAACCTCCAATTCCTGGGCTTAAGTGAGTCTCCTGCCTCCGCCTCCCAAGTAGCTGGGACTACAGGCCCCCGCCACAACGCCCGGCCATTTTTTGGTTGCAGCTGTCATTGTTGCTTGGCGGGCCCGGGCTGGATTCGAACCCGCCAGCTCAGGTGTGTGTGGCTGGCGCCTTAGCACGTTGAGCCACAGGCGCCGAGCCAAAATGCTTATTTTTTTCACAGTAAGAAACTATCTGTGTATACATACATATCTGTGGGAACTTTGGTAATTTACTTAACCTCTTAAGTATCTGTTTCCTCATAAGTTTAAAAAGAAAAAAAAATAGTCCTGGATAAGGGTACTATAAGGGTGAAATGAGAAAATGCTTTTAGAGAATTAGCATAGTCATAGCACACACAAAATACGATTTTGTTTTTATTCACAGCACACACAAATACACCTGCCTCCCTCCACTGAATACAAATGCACATTCTTTTGATGAAGAAAAACGAAATTTATTCATTTTTATAAACAAAATGAAGAGATTTCTAATGTATCAATATTTAGTTGTAGAATTACAAACAGTAAAGGTTAAACACATTAATATAATTCAATGTACAGATTTTTCCAGATTCTCACTTTACTTAGTGTGATAATACAGAATTAAAAAAGAAATGCTTATATAGATGCTGCTTGATGAATTACGAGGTTATGTTCTGATAAGCCCAACATCAGTTGAAAATATCATAAGATGGCACGGTGTTCGAACCTGGCCCTGGCCAAACTGCACAAAAAATAGCTGGGGGTTGTGGCGGGCACCTGTAGTCCCAGCTACTTGGGAGGCTGAGGCAAGAGAATTGCCTAAGCCCAAGGACTGGAGGTCGCTGTGAGCTATGACACCACAGCACTCTACCAAGGGCAACAAAATGAGACTCTGTCTCAGAAAAAGAAAATATTACTTGAAAATGTGTTTACTTATTTATTTTTTGGAGACAGATCTTACTTTGTTGCCTTTCAGAGAGTGCTATGGCATCACAGTTCACAGCAACCTCAAACTCTTGGACTCAAGTGATTCACCTGCTTCAGCTTCCTGAGTAGCTGGGACTATAGGTGCCCATCACAATGACTGGCTACTTTTAGAGATGGGGTCTTGCTCTGGCTCAGGCTGGTCTCAAACCTGTGAGCTTAAGCAAGCCACCTGCCTCAGCCTCCCAGTGTGCTAGGATTACAGGAGTGAGCCACTGAGCCTGGCCACTGAAAATGCATTTAAATACACTTAACTTATTGAACATCACAGCTTAACCTAGCCTAACTTAAATGTGCTCAGAACACTTCATAGCTTACAGTTGAGCAAAATCATTTAACAGTCAATTTTATAACACAGTATTGAATATCTCGTGTAATCTATTGAATGCTACACTGAAAGTAAAGAGAATGGTTTCTATTTTATTTTATTTATTTATTTATTTTTTTTGAGACAGAGCCTTAAGCTGTCACCCTGGGTAGTATTGTGGCATCACAGCTCAAAGCAACCTCCAACTCCTGGGCTCAAGCGAGTCTCCTGCCTCTGCCTCCCAAGTAGCTGGGACTGGACTGGCCCAGCTGGTAAGCCTGGGCTGGATTCGAACCTGCCAGCTCAGGTGTATGTGGCTGGAGCCTTAGCTGCTTGAGCCACAGGCACCAAGCCAAAGAGAATGGTTTTATGGGTACTTCAAGTATGGTTTCTACTAAATGCTTATCAGTTCTAAACCACTGTAAAGTCAAAAAATCGTTAAGTATGGGTGGCGCCTGTGGCTCAAAGGAGTAGGGCACCGGCTCCATATGCTGGAGGTAGCGGGTTCAAACCCAGCCCTGGCCAAAAACTGCAGAAAAAAAAAATCGTTAAGTCAAATCACTGCATTAATAAATTGAAGACCATCTATATATGCCTACCTCAATTCCGAAGTACTGATGTCCTTTCCCCAATACAGCATCCACATATTCTGACACCAAATCCACAGCTTCTTCTAAAAGGTCATAGTTCAAATACAGACGAAGCAACTCAGCAGCATCAACTTTCTATAAAAAGTCAATGATTAAGAATATATACTTACTTTCTTCTTACCTGGGTATTGACCAAATGATGTTGGCTGTCTGATTCCCTGCCATTTATATTTCTCAATGTAAATAAATGAGTGCCTTGGTTCACTCATCTGTGTCTTAGGATAAGAATTAAATCTCCAATAGCCCAGTTGCCTCTAAGCACATCTGTTATATGCTGTACCTCCCCTGTTTTACAATCTAATAAGATACATTTTAATTTCTCTCTACTGCAGCGTCCCCAACTGTAAGGTCAACAAACTTTCTCCAGAAATGCTGAGTACTCTGGTAACAGTATATTCATACTAATTCTCAGAAATATATGGATGACAGATGCAAAAGGATTTCACCAATTTTAAATCTGAATATAGACTCAGTTTGGAAGAGCTCTAGTCATTATGTTAAAATGCTTTCTATGATTACAATCTTACCTTTACCACCTTAGCTGACTTCTCTACTTCCTAACTTTAAAAAAAAAAAAATTGACTTTCCTGAAAAATTTTTTTTTTTTGAGACAGAGTCTCACTATGTCACCCTCGGTAGAGTGCCGTAGTATCACTGCTCACAGCAACCTCAAACTCTTGGGCTTAAGCGATTTTCTTACCTCAGCTTCCCGAGTAGTTGAGACTACAGGTGCCCGCCACAACGCCTGGCTATTTTTTGTTGTTGTTATAGTTGTCTTTGTTGTTTGGCAGGCTCCGGCTGGGTTGGAACTGCTAGCCTTGCTGTATGTGGCCAGCGCCCTAACCGCTGACCAACAGGTGCATAGTGGATAAGTTCTTGTAAGTTATCATTATTCCTCCTTTTCTTTTTAATCACCTCTCAATCAGAATGAAAGAGTGGGTTCTTTTTTTTTTTTTTTAGACAGAGTCTCATTATGTCACCCTCGATAGAGTGCAATGGCGTCTTAGCTCACAGCAATCTCAAACTTTTGGGCTCAAGTGATTCTCTTGCCTCAGCCTCCCAAGTAGCTAGGACTATAGGTGCCCGCCACAACACCCAGCTATTTTTTTGGGTTGTAGTTGTCATTGTTGTTTGGCAGGCCCGGGCTGGATTTGAACCCACCAGCTCCAGTGCATATGGCTGGTGCCCTAGCCACTTAGCTACAGGCACCGAGCTGAAAGAGTGGGTTTTATTCTTTGTAAGATCCACTTACCTTGTAATTGTTTATAAGCCAGTTAGGCAGAGGCACTCCATGAGACAAGAGCTTGTTGATTACACAGTGGTGATACAAGTTATTCTGAACTTTGTATCTTTCTAGGTAAGTTGATAATAGTCTCCATGCTTCATCTGTAGCACTTGAAAAAAGCAAAAAGGACTAATGAGTTTCAGATTATTAACAGAGAGAGTACCATTTAAAGCATGTATTTACAAGAAAAATATTTAGAATACATATTGACCAAGGGGTTGAAAGAAAAAAAAGCTAAATGGTAACTAATATTATTAGGGTCAATGTGACTTGGGGAATAGCACTAAAGAACTAGATGACTTAGATTCTTCAATTCTCTACCACTAACCACACATCTATTTGACTATACAATTAATTTAACTTGTTTCTAGGGTTATTTTGGTTTGTTGCTCTATTCTCTAATTTAAAAAAGAATTTTTTTTTTTGAGACACAGTCTCACTATGTCGTCCTCAATAGAGTGCTGTGGCATCACAGCTCACGGCAACCTCAAATTCTTTTTTTTTTTAAATTAAATCATAGCTGTGTACATTAATGCACTCATGGAAAACTCTTGGGCTTAAGTGATGCCCTTGCCTGAGCCTCCAAAGTAGTTGGGACTATAGGCGCTTGCCACAACACCCAGCTATTTTTTTGTTGCAGGTGTCACTGCTTTTTGGCAGGCCTGGTATATGTGGCAGGTGACCTGGCCACTGAGGTACAAGTGCCAAGTCTCTAATTTTTAAAATTTTTATAGAGATGGTTTTTTTCCTACATTACCCAGGCTGGTCTTGAACTCCTGGCTTCAAGCAATCCTCCTGCCTCAGCCTCCCAAAGTTCTGAGTTACAGGCATGAGTCACTGTTCCTTGCTTGTTTCTAGATTTCTCTCTCTCTTTTTTTTCTGAGACATAGTCTCAAGCTGTTGCCCTGGGTAGGGTGCTATGACATCGTAGCTCACAGCACCTTTGAACTCTTGGGCTCAAGCAAGCCTCTTGCCTCAGATTTTCTATTTTTAGTAGAGACAGGGTCTCAAACTTGTGAGCTCAAGCAATCCACCCGCCTCAGCCTCCTAGACTGTTAGAATTAGTGACCCACCAAGCCCCGGCCCTGTTTCTAGATTTCTAAAACAAGTAAACTGGCTCACATCATAGGTTCCTAAAAAACTAGAAAAAAAAAAGAACAGGGTGATGTGCTATAATCTGAATTTTTTTTTTTTTTTTTTGAGACAGAGTCTCACACTGTCGCCCTCAGTTGAGTACAGTGGTGTCATAGCTCACAGCAACCTTAAACTCTTGGGCTTAAATGATTCTCTTGCCTCAGCCTCCCCAGTATCTGGGACTACAGACAGACACCCGCCACAATGCCTGGCTGTTTTTTTTATTTTTTTTAGAGACATAGTTTCACTTTATCGCCTTTGGTAGAGTGCTCTGGCTTCACAGCTCACAGTAACCTCCAGCTCCTGGGCTTAGGTGATTCTCTTGTCTCAGCCTCCTGAGTAACTGGGACTACAGACACCGGCCACAACGCCCGGCTATTTTTTTGTTGCAGTTCGCCCAGGGCCTGGTTTGAACCCGCCACCCTCAGTATATGGGGCCAGTGCCCTACTCACTGAGCCACAGGCACCACCCTGGTTTTTTTTTTTTTTAAGGCAGAGCCTCAAGTTGTCACACTGGATAGAGTGCCGTGGCATCACAGCTCACAGCAACCTCCAATTCCTGGGCTCAAGCAAGTCTTCTGCCTCTGCCTCCCAAGTAGCTGGGACTACAGGCACCTGTCACAATGCCCGGCCATTTTTTGGTTGCAGCCATCATTGTTGTTTGGCGGGCCGGGGCTGGATTTGAACCCGCCAGCTTAGATGTACGTGGCTGGTGCCTTAGCCCGTTGAGCCATAGGCGCCCAGCCTGTTTTTTTTTTTTTTTTTTTAAGAGATGAGGTCTCACTCTGGCTCAGGCTGGTCTTGAACTTCTGAGCTCAAGCAATCCATGTGCCTCGGCCTCCCAGAGTGCTAGGATTACCCGGCCTATAATCTGCATTTTAATAAATGATTCTGATGCATTAATGTAGGGGTTGAAAGCTAATGTCAGAGAATATCCAAATTCTAAAATGCTACCATTATAAACCAATAAGGTGCATGGCACAAATTGCAAATGCAGTTTAGGAAGGTAAGTTTACTGAGAGGGATATTAGAGAAGAATTGTGATGAAGCCCTGAAGTGCACCTAGCAGACACCAAGTGGGTACACTAGGTGAGTATACGGAGAGGAGATCTGAACAAATGATAGTGGATAATAGGGATTGGTAGGTGACAACTGCTAAATAGAGGCTGGAGATAAGCTGTAAGAGGACACTATGATGACAACCATGCGGTGACAGCTCAGTGGAAGAAAGGGGGAACAAAGGAACATCACACTTTGAAGCCAAGTAAATATAGACTTTTACCTATAAAAGTATATATATATATATGTTTTTGCAGTTTTTGGCCAGGGCTGGGTTTGAACCCACCACCTCCGGCATACGTGGCTGGCACCCTACTCCTTTGAGCCACAGGTGCCACCCAAAAGTACATTTTCTTAACTAGGTAATACCTTAAGTCTTTGAGGACAGGGATATGGAGAAGGAGACCTTTCACGGGCAAAGACATCCTGGTTTGGGTAATAAATGGGAATGATATCACCTTAATTACAAATTCTCCAGCTTTTATAAAAACTCAGCCAAAGAAGGAAGAAAAAAAAGTGAAATGATCTGTGTAGGACAATTTAATCAAAGAAAGAGAGCTACAGTGTTGACACAGGTAAAATCACCCATGGGCAAATGAACATCAGGGTGGTACCTAGACTCCTTAGTAGTGATGACAGATGAGAGCTGATTGGCTGCTAGCCAGGCCCAGGCTTCTGCTTGTGCTGCCTCTCCTCCAAACTGCAGTTTGATGCACCTGCAATGAAAAAGGTTCCACACTTAAAAACTAAATGCTGAAATGTGCCATTTTATTCTGCTACTAAAACTAGAGAGATGAGATGACAACTATATGTCTATCGCTGAATTCTACCACTGGAGTATTGGTTCTTCCTTCTCCTCAAAGCCACACAACTGATGACCCACAAGCATGTCAATAAATGTTGAGAGACTTCCAATTCACAAACTCCCTTCCTCCCCTCACTCTTTTCTATGACAGAGTCTTGCTCTTTTGTTTGGGAATGAGAACAGTGGCATTGTCATAGCTCACTACAACCTCAAACCCTGGGTTCATGCAATCCTCTCCAGAATAGCTGGGTGCACGTCATGGTTCACTATCTTGCTCAGGCTGGTCCCTAACTCCTGATCTCAAGCAGTCCTCTCACCTCACCCTCCCAAAGTGCTAGGATTACAGATGTGAGCCATCGCACTTGGCCTCTAAGTCATACATTTCTTGACTAATAGTTAGGTATAAAGCAATTTCAGTAAGAAAACTTTTTAATGACGCTTACAGGTGCCAAAAGATGTCTTAAAGGATTTACTTAAAAAGAGCATATGCCTTGTCAGAAAATGACACCGTTATTTAACTCAGATTATCTACTCTTCTAATTTCTCAAGGAAAGTTATAAATCAAGATCTTTACTTCTTGAAAATCATAAGCCACTAAAATTCTTTTTTTTTTTTTGATGAATGCAAATTTATTTATTTATTTATTTATTTATTTATTTATTTATGTTTTGTTTTGTTTTTTTTAGGCCAGGGCTGGGTTTGAACCTGCCACCTCTGACATATGGGGCCAGCGCCCTACTGCATTGAGCCACAGGCACCGCCCCCATATTTATTTATTTATTTATTTTTTTGAGACAGAGCCTCAAGCTGTCACCCTGGATAGAGTGCTGTCGCATCACAGCTCACAGCAACCTCCGATTCCTAGGCTCAAGCGAGTCTCCTGCCTCAGCCTCCCAAGTAGCTGGGACTACAGGCGCCCACCACAACACCCGGCCATTTTTTGGTTGCAGCCGTCAATGTTGTTTGGCGGGCCTGGGCTAGATTCGAACCCGCCAGCTCAGGTGTACGTGGCTGGCGCTTTAGCCCGTTGAGCCACAGGCACTGAGCCAGCTCCTAAAATTCTTTAAAAAAAAAAAACAAAATCCTTGATAGCCAGGAGCTGTGGCGGGTGCCTGTAGTCCCAGCTACTTTGGAGGCTGAAATAAGAGAATTGCTTAAGGCTTGGAGCCTGTAGCTCAGTGAGTAGGGGACCACTCACTGAGCCACATATACCAAAGGTTGTGGGTTCAAGCCCTGCCTGGGCCTGCTAAACAACGACTACTGCAATAAAAAAAAGAGGGAAAAAAAAAATTGGCCAGGTGTTATGGCAGGTGCCTGTGGTCCCAGCTACTCAGGAGGCTGATGCAAGAGAATCGCTTGAGCCCAAGAGTTTGAGGTTGCTGTGAGCTGTGACGATACGGCACTCTACTGAGGGCAACATGTAAGACTCAAAAAAAAGAGAATCGCATAAGTACAAGAGTTTGAGGTTGTTGTGAGTGAGCTGTGATGCCACGGCACTCTACCTAGGGTGACTAAGTGAGACTCTGTCTCCAAAAAAAAAAAAAAAATAATAATAAATAAATAAATAAAAATCCTTGCATGGGCTCTGCGCCCATAGCAGTGGTTACGGTGCTAGTCATATACACCAAGGGTAGCAGGTTCGAACCCGACCCAGGCCAGTTAAACCAGAATGACAACTGCAACAAAAAATAGCTGGGTGTTATGGCGAGTGCCTGTAGTCCCAGCTACTTGGGAGGCTAAGGCAAGAGAATTGCTTAAGCCCAAAAGTGGGAGTTTGCTGTAAGCTGTGACGCCACAGCACTCTATCCAGGGCAACATAGTGAGACTCTGTCTCAAAAAAAAAAAAAAAAAATTCCTTGCATGAATTAAACAAAACACTTCCTTAAACCACAAATGGCTTATAAGCTACCGGGCTTGTGACTACTGATTCATACTAAGCAATAGGATAATACATTTGTATTACAAAACTAAGACTATAAAATTTTAATTTTACACATACTTGAAGGCAAGTCCCTCGAAGACTGGTGTTAAGGGAAGCTTAAATGTCTGACACAGTGATATGGCAGTGTCAAAGAGGCCAGCCTGAACTAAAAGAGTGACCATCTCCTCTGCTGATGAGTTTCCTATGGAAATGGAAAAAAGACTATTTAGTACACTCAACCATATACAAAATGAGCTCAAAAACTGATGAGTATCTCAGAGTAACAACTCCGTGCTCATGCCTGTCTAGCATATTATGTTTGCTGCTGGACCAAAAATGCACTATTGGTACTAAGAGACGAAAGGCTGTGACTATTGCATTCCTACCTGCAACTGCAATTGCTGATGAATCATGCTGAGCCAAAGTGAGTCGAATGCGGGCCAGGGAACATTCCTTCTCCAGATCTTCCAGTTCGAGGATTTCAATTTGCCGATTTGCTATAGACCAAAGGAAAAGATTTTTAAATCCCAAAGTATACAAAGTGTCAACTGGATTAACTCAACTTATCTATGCCCACTAACCATTAATTAATATTCAATTTGATTTCCACAGACATTAAGAAAGGAGAAAATGGGACTCAGGGCGGCATGTGTGGCTCAAAGGAGTAGGGCGCCAGCACCATATGCCAGAGGTGGCAGGTTCAAACCCAGCCTTGGCCAAAAACTACAAAAAAAAAAAAAAAAAAAAAAAAAAAAAAAAAAAAAAAGAAAGAAAAAGAAAGAGAAAATGGGACTCAATAAAACCTACCTGAAGAAATTAAGCAACATTCTGCTTCACATAAAGTACTGAGTCAAATCAAAGTATTCCACTAACCATAACTGTAGTAGAGGAGTTACTAATAAGGTGCTTTACAGGTAATTTCACTTAATTCTCATAATGGTGAAACACTGCCACCTCTATTCATAAGAAAGGAATATGACCAAAGTACGAGAGGCAGAATTAAAACAAAGTGTGGTCAAATCTAGAGCCTTGCCTTTTTATGAAAGGATATCAAAGGAAATGTCAAAGGAAAAGAAGTTTGGGACTAAGCTGATTTAAATAAAACATGCGACAAAACAAACACTCTCTCTCTTTTTTATTTATTTATTTATTTATTTTTGAGACAGAGCCTCAAGCTGTCACCCTGGATAGAGTGTCATGGCATCACAGCTCACAGCAACCTCCAATTCCTGAGCTCAAGTTGAGTCTCTTGCCTCCGCCTCCCAAGTAGCTGGGACTACAGGCCACAACGCCCGGCCATTTTTTTTTTTTTTTTTTGGTTGCAGGCACCACTGTTGTTTGGCGGGCCCAGGCTGGATTCGAACCCACCAGCTCAGGTGTACGTGGCTGGCGCCTTAGCCCTTTGAGCCACAGGCGCCGAGCCTCTCTTTTTTTTAATGCAGTTTTTGGCCAGGGCTGGGTTTGAACCTACCACTTCCAGCATATGGGGCCAGCGCCCTACTCCTTTGAGCCACAGGCACTGCCCCTGTTTTTTTTTTTTTTTTTGTAGAGACAGAGTCTCACTTTGTCACCCTCGGTAGAGTGCCGGTGTCACACAGCTCATAGCAACGTTCAACACCTGGGCGTAAGCGATTCTCTTACCTCAGCCTCTTGAGTAGCTGGGACCACAGGTGCCTGCCACAATGTCCGGCTATTTTTTGTTGCAGTTTGGCCGGGCCAGGTTTGAACCCACCACCCTCGGTATATGGGGCCAGCACCCTACCCACTTACCAACAGGCACCACCCATCTTTTTTTTTTTTTTTTCTTGAGACAGAGCCTCAAGCTATCGCCCTGGGTAGAGTGATATGAAATCACAGCTCACAGCAACCTCAAACTCTTGGGCTTAACCAATTCTCTTGCCTCAGCCTCCAGAGTAGCCTGGACTACAGGTGCCCACCACAACGCCCCGGCTATTTTTTGGTTGTAGTTGTCATTGTTTGGCAGGACTGGCAGGATTCAAACCCGCCAGCTCTGGTGTATGTGGCTGGCGCCTTAGCCGCTTGCGCTACCGATGCCAACCCACACTCTCTTTTTTAAGCTTTTTCATTTTGCACACATCCATTTATTTTCAAAGAGTTACTAGACAATCTTTAGTAGGTTAGAATGTTGAAGGAACTTTACAATATTTTACAAATAATCTAACTACTATTTATATAATATATGTACAGTATATGACAATAGTATATAGTAGGTAACAATATAACTGTACACAATTTTTTTTTTTTCCTTTTGTAGAGACATAGTCTCACTTTATTGCCCTCAGTAGAGTGCCAGAGTGCCATGGCGTCACACTGCTCACAGCAACCTCCAACTCCTGGGCTTAGGCGATTCTCTTGTCTCAGCTTCCCAAGTAGCTGGGACCGGCACCCACTACAATGCCTGGCTATTTTTCTGTTGTGGTTCGGCCGGGGCCGGGTTTGAACTCACCACCCTCGGTATATGGGGCTGACACCCTACCCACTGAGCCACAGGCGCTACCCAACTGTACACAATGTTAAAATATAACTATTAGCTTTATTACATATATAGTTTACCCTTGAACAACGTAGAGAGTAATCGAAGCTCTAATATCTGATTTCCAAACATCCTTACCTACTGCAGAGTAATAGCTGACTGCTGACCAGAAGCCTTACCAAAAACATGAACAATTAACCAAATTTTGTATGTAATATGTATCATATACTGAAGGAAATTACAAGGAAGAGAAAACATATTTACTATTCATCAAGTAAAAATGGATTATCATAAAGCTCCTCATTCTCATTCTTGAGAAGGTGGAGGAGAAGGAAGAGGAGGGGTTGGTCTTATTCTCAGGAGTAGTAGGGGGAAGAGTGAAGAACATGGAAGGGTAGGCAGGACAGGTGGGCACATTCAGCATAACTTACAGAAATATGTCATAATTTGTCTTGATATTTTTGTTTTTTCATTTATCTAAAAATGTTCTTATATGGTTTCAATCCTTCTTCCACCATCTGCTTTAGTTTCAGTGCTTGTATCATAGGAGGGTCCACATTATAAAATCACTCAATAGCTGTCTTGAATAACTGTAACACTTCTGCCTGACTATCTAATGTCAATTTGTTTTCTGGCACTGCTTCTATAACTTCTTCCTCATCATGTGGCACTGGTTCAGAAGCACTCACTTCCATCAAGTCACCTTCGGGTAATTCCTCTGGTGTGGTGTCTAGTAGCTCTTGAATTTCTCTATGATCCTTAACTTCAACCCTTAAACCACGACCTTTTATGCCATATCCATAACCTCTCTCATGATTTCCTCGAATGGCTGTCATTAAATCCTGAGAAGTCATGCTTAACATCTGGACACATGAGCTAACCTCACATCAACAGGAGATGGCTGCAAATTATATTACAGTAGTACAGTATGTACTATTCTTAAGGCAGTTACACCTTAGCACACCTTTACCTTTGTTTTACATTTTTCTTGACTTCAAATGTCACCATGCAGGATGTGTGTGTCTGTAAGATTTTTAAAAAAATAATTAAACTAATAAGAACAGATACTACACTTCATCTTGGTCAAAAGGCAGAGAAAGTGATGTGTTTGTAAGTTTTTTTTTTTGAGACAGAGTCTACTCTGTTGCCCTAGGGTAGAGTGCTATGGTGTCATAGCTCACCGCAACCTCAAACTCTTGGGCTTGAACAATCCTCTTGTCTTAGTCTCTAGCTGGGACTACAGGCATCTGACACAACATCCAGCTAGATTTTCTATTTTTATTGTTATTATTTTTTTTTTTTTTTGAGACAGAGCCTCAAGCTGTCACCCTGAGTAGAGTGCCGTGACATCACAGCTCACAGCAACCTCGAACTCCTGGGCTCAAGCGATTCTCCTGCCTTCGCCTCCCAAGTAGCTGGGATTACAGGCGCCTGCCACAATGCCCAGCTACTTTTTGGTTGTAGCCATCATTGTTGTTTGGCAGGCCCGGGCTGGATTCGAACCCACAAGCTCAGGTGTATGTGGCTGGCGCCTTAACCGCTTGAGCCACAGGCGCCAAGCCGTTATTATTTTTTTTAAAACAAAGTCTTAGTTTGTCACCCTCTGTAGAGTGCCGTGATGTCACAGCTCATAGAAACCTCAAATTCTTGGGCTTAAGTGATTCTCTTGTTTTAGCCTCCCAACTAGCTGGGACTACAGGTGCCCAACACAATGCCTGGCTATTTTTAGAGACAGGGCCTCGCTCTGGCTTATGCTGGTCTCAAACCTGTGAGCTCAGGCAATCCACCTGTTTTAGCCTCTCAGAGTGCTAGGTTTATAGGCATGAGCCACTGGGCCCGGCCTAGTTCTTTTATTTTTAGTAATGACTAGGTTTACTCTGGCTGAGGTTAGTCTAGAACTCCTAAAATCAAGCAATACACCTGCTCGACCTCCCAGAATGACTGTTTTAAGTTTTGATAATTTTCTTCTCCTTTTTCAAACTAATTAATTAATTAAAAATAAATAAATAAAAAAACTTTCCCCCATCAGCCAGTCATCCCTCTGGTAACTTTTCTGATACCTATTGCTTAAAACCCTAAAGATCAGGCTCAGCACCTGTGGCTCAAGTGGAAGGTACCTGAGCTGGTGGGTTTGAATCCAGTCTGGGCCCAGCAAACAACAATGATGGCTGCAACAAAAAATAGCCAGGTGTTGTGGCGGGCGCCTGTAGTCCCAGCTATTTAGGAGGCGGAGGCAGGAAAATTGCTTGAGCCGAGGAATTGGAGGTTGCTGTGAACCCACAGTACTCTACCCAGTGTGATAGCTTGAGGCTCTGTCTCAAAAAAAAAAAAAAAACAGGGGCAGCACCTGTGGCTCAGTCAGTAAGGCGCTGGCCCCATATACCAAGGGTGGCAGGTTCAAACCCAGCCCTGGCTGAACTGCAACAACAAAAAAAATAGCTGGGCGTTATGGTGGGCGCCTGTGGTCCCAGCTACTCACAACGCTGAGGCAAAAGAATCGCCTAAGCCCAGGAGTTAGAGGTTGCTGTGAGCTGTGTGATGCCACGGCACTCTTCTGAGGGAGATAAAGTGAGACTCTGTCTCTACAAAAAATAACAAAAAACAAAAAACCTAAAGGTCAGAAGGATCTTAAATCTCTGCTTTTAGTTTTAATAAATTTCAACATTTCAACATTAAAAACCTTAAAAGGCCAGATGCAGTGGCTTACACCTGTAATCCTAGCCCTCTGGGAGTCCAAGATGGGTGGATCACTTGAGCTCAGGAGTTTGAGACCTGCCGGAGCAAGAGTGAGATCTCATCTCTACTAAAAATAAAAAATCTTGCCGGGTACTGTGGTGTACCTGTGGTGTACACCTGTAGTCCCAGCTACTTGGGAGGCTGAGGCAGGAGGATAGCTTGAGCCTAAGAGTTTGAAGTTGCTATGAGCTATTACACCACAGCATTGAAACTGGGAAGACAGAGGGAGACTCTCAAAAGCAAACAAAGAAAAATCTTTTTTTTTTTTTTTTTTTGTATGAAGGGTCTTTATTGGTGGAGAAAGGGGGAGAGAGGAGAGAGAGAGAGAGAGTGAGAGTAGAGATATGAGAAACAGAGGGGCAGAGAGGGAAAAGAACACAAAGAAAAAATCTTAAAAAACATTTTTTAGAGATAGTATCTTGCTATGCTGCCCAAGCTGAAATGCAGTGGCTATTCACAGGCTTGATTATAGTATGCTATAGCCTTGGATTCATGGGCTTAAGTGATCCTCCTGCCTCAGCCTCCTGAAAAATTTAAACTTTTTTTTTTTTTTTTTTTTTTGAGACAGAGCCTCAAGCTGTCACCCTGGATAGAGTACTGTGGCATCACAGCTCACAGCAACCTCCAATACCTGGGCTCAAGCGAGTCTCCTGCCTCTGCCTCCCAAGTAGCTGGAACTA
>CAUYRH010175858.1:0-11524 GCA_963574655.1 Perodicticus potto | reverse complement strand
AAATGGCCGGGCATTGTGGCGGGTGCCTGTAGTCCCAGCTACTTGGGAGGCGAAGGCAAGAGACTCGCTTGAGCCCAGGAATTGGAGGTTGCTGTGAGCTGTGATGCCACAGCACTCTATCCAGGGTGACAGCTTGAGGCTCTTTCACAAAAAAAAAAAAGAGTTATAAAAAAAAAAAAAAAAAAAAAGGAAGCCTTGTGTTTAGCCTCTGATTTCTTCCTATACATAGTAATGGAGAAGAAGCGGAGGTTTGTAAAGATAGAGATTTAGCGAATTAAGAATGAACAGGAGTTAAGGCCCCTGCAGAAGTGGAGTTGCCACCTAAAGGAGCTTGCTTTTTACGGAGATACCATTTCTACTGGTATCCCTGACGCTCAAAGTGAGTTCAATGAAGCTAGACAATCCATTTGATGATAGCTCTGCTTAGTACAAATGGCATTCTTTCAGCTTTCCAGCTACTTTTGTGTTACTCTTAGCATTATTTTGTTTTTTTATACTTACCTAATTGGCATCTGAAGTCTTTGAGCTGGACAGGTCCCTAGAAGGCAACATGCCCATTCCCCACTTTAGAGCAGATGGTCACCAAGCCTCTTTCCTTGGATAACCTACCTCCTGTGCCTGTTCTGGTCACTGGCCCTGCCTCAAAAATCACAGTAAGTTCCTGCCTGAAGTCCCCTATCCTGACAGAGCCCAGCCTCTCCTGGGCTTCCTCCTTTTGCCATCTTCCTCACTACAGCCACTGGATCCAGTCTGGAAGGACTGACAAACGGTAGGGTGACTAGCCTCACTCCAGAAAGGGGCCTCCTACAGCTTGAGCCTAACTCCCTCCCATTACCTAGTCTGGCCTCCTACTATCAGCACCCCTTGATAACTCTATGAGTGAGAATGTGCTTTCCAGGTTCATGTTTGTCTTCCTTGCACTTATACACTTTGGCTTTGCCACTCTTTACCCCTATGACAATGCTGCAGAAATGTGGGTATTGCTTTATTTGGGCCCTAAACCTTGAAAATACTGAAAAACACAAAAATGAAAGTAAAAGACATATTACCCGAAAAGTAAGAAGTGAAAATCAGTGTGGAAGTTTCTATTCTTTTTAGTTTTCTCCCTTCTATTCAGAGAGAAACTTTCTTAGTATTTCCTTCCCAGCTTTCCCTTGTGCATACAAACATACACTCATTCACTCATACACACACAAGCACATATGAACATACACACAGTCATATATACACACATGATCACACACATTCACATATACATAAATACTCATCACATTCACATGTTAAAAACATTAAATAGCCAAAAGATTGTGTGGAGCTATGAAGAAAGTACAGAAAAGCACACATTAAATAGGATCATAGTGTACAAAGGTACTTCCCTCATTGTAGTAATTTGATGGGATGTCTGCAGGAGGTTTTCAGTTAGCACATGCTGATTTACTGCATTCTTTTAACTGCTGCATTCTACAATGTAAACACACTATGTTATTAATTAATGATAATTATAGTTAAATATTAAGTGACTATAATATACATAAATAAAAATTAATAATACATAATCAAAATAAATCATAATTTTATCAATATTTTATTACTTTGATGTCAAAGTGTAGTCTCAATATTTTTTAATTACACAAAGGATATACCACTGCAGAACTCAGCATTTCCAGCTATGAAGAATGCTAATGTGTCCTTCCCTGCTGCTTTCTCCTGTCCCTGAGCACCCCTGGAGAAGAGGAATGGGTTACCTGGGACGGGTAGATCAGTGCCTGAAGTGGAGACCCAGGTAGCAGCTCGGTCGGAGATTCTTCTATGACCTTCTCCTGTGGGTGAGAACTTGAGAAGGATGAGCAGCCTGCTAACCAGGCAGCACATCTTCCCAGAGCCCAGTTGGTGGCTTTCCAGCTTGTCTGGACCACAGGGAGCAGCCCTCAGAAGTATTGGTGATGGATGTTAGGAAAGTGGTGTCCTTAGTAACTTGTGTTAAATAGCAATGAGGGCAGGACTTGGAGAGTCCTAGGAGAGGTCAGGAAAGAGGCCACACTAGGACCCACCCATTGAGGGGAGTGCCTTCCTCAGGTCACACAGTTGCAACCCCCAGTGACTTGTATTGTGTTTGCAAACCTTGGATACCATATAGGCCTGGACAATGTTATTTAACTAGGATCTGCTGAAACTGCAGCCCTCATTGTGCAATTACCAGAAGGTGAATGGGCCTCAGGCTGATTCCAGAGGCACAAAACATACAGGTCTTGCTTGAATCAAATCCAGTGACCAAGCTTTGCTAGAGAGGAGTGTAAAGTGGGCATAGAGTAGAGATTGGTGGTGTCTTTTTAAGCACCCTCTGCCCTGCTCAGATTCTGCACTACTCTGTAGTAACTAGGAGGGGACATAATCAGTCTCATCAAATTGGCTTACTTCATTGAGTGAAGTGAGGAGGAAGAGTTATAAAACCTCAAGAATGCCACTATTGGGACAGCGCCTGTGGCTCAAAGGAGTAGGGCGCTGGCCCCATATGCTGGAGGTGCCGGCTTCAAACCCAGCCCCGGCCTAAAACTGCAAAAAAAAAAAAAAAAAAAAAAAAGAATGCCACTATTCAGCTGACCTAACCTTCCTTTAATATTTATGTTTCCCCAGGCAAGCATCTCCACACTCTGATTTTAGGTGCAGGCTGATTTCCAACAGGCAGCATGGTTCCCATCTTGGTAAAGCAGCCATTTCCTCCCTGCCTGGTGTGCCCCATCGTCCTCTAATGCTGCTTCACCTGTATTTAGAAAGAAGCCTTCCAGCAGCAGCCACTCTGGGCTACTGACCCTGGGTCCTCCTTTTGTTTAGAAAATCCTCCTCACCACCACTGCTCTTTCTAGCAATACCAGTACCAAAGCCAAAGTCATTGCCACATCTTGGAAGATTTCAATCCTTGCAGGGCCTGGACAGCCTCTTGCCACACTGCCAAACAGAACACAAGACCCTTTAAGAGCCCTGTTTGACCTTAGAATCATACACACAATCCCCCTTGAATCATTCTGGTAGTTTCTGCCTCTACCTCAACCCCCAGAGGCTCCTAAAACTCCAAGTTGGTACTTTTCCATCCCCTCCACTTCCCTCTTCTTCCTTCATCCTCTCCACCCTCCTCTCATCTTGGGTACAGTTTCTAAAATGAAAACTCTTCTGCTTTTAACAGACAAAGGTCATAGAAACTTTGTTCTAAGCACCTATGGAATAGGCTTTGTACAAAGCTCCATGAGGTGACCTTGTCCTGTACATGGGAACCATGTGGCCTGTCTTAAAATTACCAAGCCTTCCTGAGTGAAGCTAGGAAACAGCAGAAACCTTTAGAAACTCAAGGGAGGGACCCGACCTGGAGAATGAGAATGCCTGCTCATGGACCATGGGGCTCTTTCAGGAGGCAGCTTTAGTACTAGGACATGGGGCCCAACAGGAGGAATGGGAAGGAAGAGGTTTCAAATGTAAACTTAACATTTTGGAAGAAAGGCACTTCAATGAGACCTAAGAAACTGGGGCTTCTTCCTTTGCAAACTTAGATGTTCTAGAATAGTGATAGTTCAGGTATCAGAGCTGTCAAAATTACCCATACTTATTGCCTCTCCCTCAAATTAGACACCAGTTAGTGATCACACTTTCTGATAGGATTTTGGGCAACATGGTACTAAGTCTTATTAAGTATTTGAACTCCTTAAAAAGGGAAAGTCAAAGACAGTTGGTATTTAAATAACCTAATTGCCCAGGAATTGAATAAACAGCACCCATTCCTGTGGAAGTTGGCCCACACTGCAGAACTCTGGCCTCACAAAACATCCAGAACTTTTAACTGAAGGTGAGCAGAGGGGAGGTTGGAGAGAATGATCAAGGGCTCCAATGTCTTTCAACTTTGGCTTACAAGATCAAAAGACATTTTTGTTTGTTTGCTTTAAGACAAGGTCTTTCTTTGTTGCCTGGGTAGAGTACAGTGGGATCAGCCTCACTCACAGCAGCCTCAAATGCCTGGGCTCCAGTGATTCTCCTGCTTCAGGATCACAAGCAACTGGAACTACAGGCACCTGCCCCCATGCCTGGCTAATTTTTCTATTTTTAGTGGAAACAGGATCTTGCTCTTGCTCAGGCTGATCTCGAACTCCTGGACTCAAGCAATTCACCTGCTTCAGCCTCCTGTGTTGCTAATATTATAGGTGTGAGCCACAGTGCTCAGCCCAAAAGACTTTTCTCTAGTGTCCTTGAACTTCAAATTACTAGGAGAATTTTGAGTTTCTTTGTCTCCTCTGAAAATTCTTCATAGAAAAGATTAATATTTGGGAGATCTCTTATGTCAGAACTTTATTTTTATTATCATGAGGAATCCAGACACCCTCTACAGCCTGGACACTAAGATCAGCTCAGTGAAACGGTCCTATGTGTTGGATTAAAACATGATGAAGTAATCTGGTTGTTTTTCTCACTTGACCTTACTAGTTACAGTCTGTGTGTCTTGAAAAGGTTAGCCACAGATTTATAGGTTTTTAAAATTTTTCTCATCTAGGAGGGCTGGGCAAGAAGGACACTAGAGGCAGCTTTCATCAGAAGCTCCCATCCAGAAGGAGGAAAACTGGATTGAAGCAATCTTGGAGTGGTTGAAATTGGGGGTTACATCTAAAGGAGAAGAACAACCCAGCTGAGACAAAGTGCGAGAGCAAAGATGAGAAAGAGGAAGGGATGGAACAGAGGAAAGTTATGGAGTGGACCAGGCTGGAGGAACCCAGAGAATAGAAGGGTAAGGGGAACCCCACCCCTACCCCCACTTGGGGGGCTCTCTGCAAACAATGAAACATAGGATCTCTCACCCCACAGGAGGCTTCCATGAAGGAAAAATTAGTCCCAGTTTTCCTGCACCTAGGAATACTGTTCTCTGGGTTCCCGTCCAGCCTGTTAGAATAGTGAGCAATTTTGGGCAACCTGTGTGATCCTTAGTCAGCCATGGGAGGAAAGAGAAATAGGCCCTGTATCCCCAATATGTCTGGCAGTATCTTGGAGAGACCTCTTTTTCTTTGGTTGCCTGACAGACTGCCCCCTGCAGAGGCCTGATTCCCAGTGCCTGGGACAGTTGCAGAGCTAGCTGGGCTCAGATAGCATTGGGGGGCTGCCCTACCCCAAGGCACCAGAGAGGCAAAGGAGCTTTGGTCCCTACCCAGCCCCACAGTGACCATAGAAGCAAGGGTTACAAAGGTCACTTGCTCTGTCACTGGCAACTGGTGGGATCTTTAGCTGGCTATGGGAGGAAAGGGAGACAGACCTTGCATCCCTAACATGTCTGGTCAGGACCTCTGCATTGTGTGGCCTGGTGAACTGACTGTGCCCTGCCACTCCTCCCTCCTCCCCACTGAGGGAGGAGACTGTGGCTCAACTACACTAACTCTAACAAGGGGAGATCTCTCCTTAGTCTCCCTCCTGTAAGGGAGGACCTTTCATTACCCTCTGGAGTGGCTCTCTCCAGCATCATCACCCAGTAGGTCCCTCCTGGAGGCTTGGCCCCATCTCCCCTCCTATTGACTTAGAGGGGGATGATGCTCTGGGAAAGACCAGGAAGCAGATGGCAAGCAAGATACTCCCTCCCCTAACCACAGGCCAAAGCTATGGCCTTTCAAGTCTGTTGTGGCTGAGACTTCAGCAAAAATTGAGGCTTTTTATGAATCTGTTGGGGTAGGGGTATGGAACAGTTTGGCTCAAGATTTGGGAGCCACCACTGGCCTAGAAGTGTCACCAAGATGTCTACCCCCACTCCACCCAGCTTAAAGAAAGCAAGGCCATTTTCAGGGTCCCTCACACACTGCATCCCCTTAAGGGAGCTTTGCAATGCTGTACCAGAGAGGGGCACAGGTATAAGCAAAAGCTCATTTGAGTGTTGGGTGGTGAAGGGGAGTGACAAGCTCCATATCCTATTGTCTCTGGATCAGCCCACCAGTTTTAGTTTTCAAACAGGACTCTGGGATGTTGCCTAGAGGATCCCAACTAGATTATTTCTCAATAACAATTTAGGAAAAACCTAAAATTCCAGCTTAAAGGTATAATAAATAGATTCTAGGAAGATGGCCTACTACTAGCAACCCTCAGCAGAGGCTCCTGACTAGATGGAGAAAAATTGGACAGAATCAGACTCTATGAAGCCAAAGGTGGAGAGATGAGCCAAGAAAGAAGTTTGGCAGGGTGTGACTCAAAGAAGAGCATTCAAGAAAACAAATTACAGGAATTCTGGAAGGAGAAGAGGATGGTCCTAAAGGTACAGATGCTCTACTCCAAGAGATTATGGAGGATAATTTCCCAAACATTGAAAGAGATACAGAAAATCAGATAGTAGAAAGTTTCCAACCCCCAGCAAGACTCAATCCAAATAAAGCATCAACTAGACACATTGTGATTAGCTTTGCCAAAGTTAATATGAAGGAGAAAATTCTACAAGCAGCCAGATGTAAGAAAAGCATTACCTACAAAAGGAGAAATATCAGAATGACTGCAGATCTCTCAGCTGAAACTTTTCAAGCCAGAAGAGGATGGTCATCAACCTCCAATCTCCTAAAACAAAACAACTTTCATCCCAGGATATTGTATCCAGCAAAAATGAGATTCATTTGTGATGGAGAAATCAAATACTTTACTGACTTATACACATTGCGGAAATTTTCCATAACTAAACTAGCTCTCTGGGATATTCTCAGATGCATCCTCCACAATGACCAGCACAATGCTCTACCACCAAAGTAAACTCACTTAGAAACTTTTTGAACAAAACCTAACTTCCACAGTGGTGAAACGATTAAAAACGTCCACTGGACATTCAAAAAACATGGCACCCAAAACATTACCATTCTCAATTATTGTGAATGGTTTAAATTCACATTCTAAAGAGGCACAAGTTGGCTGCCTGGATACATAAACTCAGACCATATATCTGTTGCATACAAGAATCTCATCTTACCTTAAAGGATAAAAATAAACCAGGGTGAAGGGATGGACATCCATAATACAGGCAAATGGAAATCAGAAAAAAGTAGGAGTTGCAATTTTTTTTTTTATAGAGATAGAGTCTCACTTTATTGCCCTCTGTAGAGTGCCATGGTGTCATACAGCTCACAGCAACCTCCAACTCCTGGGCTTAGGTGATTCTCTTGCCTCAGCCTCCGGAGGAGCTGGGACTACAGGCACCCACCACAATGCCTGGCTAAGGAGTTGCAATTTTATTTGCAGATACAATTGGCTTTAAACCAATGAAGATAAAGAAATATAAGGATGGTCACTACATACATGTCAAGGGAAACACCCAACATGAAGAGATTTCGATAATTAACATTTATGCACCCTAGTAGAATGCTCCTCAATTTATAAAGCAAACCCTAACGGATATGAACAACTTGATATCTTTCAGCATTATAATAGTTGGAGATTTTAACACCCCTTTGACAGTTTTGGATAGATTATCCAAGAAGAAACTAAACAAAGAAGTATTAGACTTAAACCTAAGCCTAGAAAAAATGGACTTAACAGACATCTACAGAATATTTCATTCTAATAAAAATGAATATAAATTCTCACTATCCCATGGATCATTCTCCAAAATTTATCATACCTTAGGACACAAGTCTAACTTCAGAACATTTAAAAGAATAGAAATTATTTCTTATATCTTCTCAGACCACCAAGGAAGAAAAGTTGAACTCAACAACAATAGGAATCTTCATACTCAAAGTCATGGAAATTAAATAATCTTAGGCTGAATGATAGCTGGGTCAAAGATGAGATTAAGAAGGAAATCACCAAATTTTTGAAATAAAATTATAATGAAGACACAAATTATCAAAACCTGTGGGATACTGCAAAGGCAGTCCTAAGAGGGAAATTTAGGAAGTTGGAATTGGAAGCCTTCATCAAGAAAACAGAAAGAGAAGATGGTCAACTGGAGGCAGCTTCCAACAGAAGCTCCTGTCCAGAAGGAAGGATAACATCCAGTAAGTACCCAATTAAGCTGAAGACTGGGAGCCTAGATGAGAGAGAAGTGATAACTGCAGGTCACCTCTGCTGAGGCAAGCTGCAACTCCAAGAAAGCAAGCTTTAGGTACAAAATTCATCTGAAAGGAAAAGTGTCCATCGTCTCTCCCCAAAGATAGCTGTTTTTTTTTTCTTTCTCTTTTCTCTTCATTGGCTCCTGTAGGTTTTCTATAGGTGAGCAGTGAACTGAGGACCTCTTGTCTCACCCCACAGGTGAGAGCTGTAGGAAGTGGGGACTACTTCCTCAGAGGGACCCGGCTGTGACTCTGAACACTCTCTTGCTAGGCACAAAAATCGAACTAAAGTTTTCCCTGCCATTCTGAACTTCCAGTCCACCCTTCCCCCCTTACCTGATGAACCAGAAGCCTAACCCCTGCTGAGACTGTGGGAGGAGGCTCTTGAGCAGCTCCCTCCCCCGTCTGCCAGACCATGTGCCCTGCCCTTCGCCCAGCCAGAGACTCCTGGAGCCACATGCCCTGCACCCTCCCTCTGGTGCCCTCCCTGCCTCCATGCAGAACCCCCCACCTGGGAAGAGACTGCTAGAGCCGAGCACTCTCCTTGCCAAAGTCACTGGTGCCAGAACTGTGTGCAGCATCCCCTGCCCTGCTGCTTTATCCATATGCTCCACACTCTGGAGCTGCTCCCATAGCCAGAACTCCCTAGGAAGTTGCAGGGGAGCTACACAGGGTCAATTCCTATAAAGATCCAGCAACAATAGAGTGATCCCACTGGGGTCTAATATTGGAGAGACACCTCCCCAACTCTGAGGACTGCCAGAGGAAACCAGAACTCACTCTACAGGGATACTGGTGCTGCAGAGCATCAGGGACAAAGGCGCAGTGGCTGAGAGAGAAAATCATTCGCTTACTTATTACCCTCAGGATTAGCCTGAGTCCAAGTGGAACACTTGCCAGTAGCTATTAAGTACCCGAGGCAGGCAGGCAAGCCTTAGCTCCCCCAGCTAACTGGTCGCAGAGGATAGTGGCTGGGCTGTGGGGGCATCAACCTTCCTTTGACTCTGACAGATGCTAAGCCCTGGAACATCTGCTTATTGGAGGGAGCAGGACCACAGCCCTGTGGGGTCACCAGTTACTGGGCATGAAAAAGGAGCAAAGTGAAGAAAGAGACTCAGCCCCCTGGTCCAACTCTGATATTGGGAGGGTCTTTCTGATTCCACAGAACACCAGAGTGAGCCAAATCTGAGCAGCCAGTAGACGTCTGCCATCTAGTTTCTGGAGACTTTTCAAATTCTCTCACTTGAGAGTTTGTACTGACTGGGTCAATTGGCTTGGAACTCCTAACCTAGGCCAATCACCCAAGGACTCTCTCAGGTGGTACCCTAGTTGTATAGTAATGGGAAAGGTTGATTTTCCTCTTCCAGCTGTTGTCTGGGGGGGTCTTAGTTACTTGTATTTCTACATAGCTAAGGCTTTACCAGAGTCACTGATCCACTAGGATCAGACAAGAACCAGCTGAATACAAGACACAGCCATCTAACCCCACCACACCAGGTAGGTTTCCTCAGCCTTAGACTGTAATTCTGTACGGGTCTTTTGCAAAGCTATTGGGGGAAAGGTTGCAGTCATTAGTCCCAGATCCTTGACAAAGGGCTGGTTAACCACAACTCCAGAAGCTCTTAATCCAATTTCACCTTACCTGCCGACCTAGCCAATGGTGAAAAACAATCATGAGGTGGAATCGACGGAAGAACTCTGGCAACATGAATAATCAGAGTAGATAAACTACCCCATGGAACAATAAGGCAGGCACAGCACAAGAACCCATTTATAAACAAATGGCTGAGATGTCAGAAATTGAGTTCAGAATTTGGATAGTAAATAAGATCAACAGAAGGGAGGAAAAGATGGAATTAGGATTTCAAGCAGTAATTCAAAAGATGCCTCAAGAATTCAATGAATTCAAAGACAAAATGACTAAAGATTTTGACACATTGAGGGAAGAATTTGCAGACTGCAAAGACCTGAAAAATACAGTAGAATCCTTCAGTAAAAGAATGGAGCAGGCAGAAGAAAGGATCTCTGACATTGAAGACAAAGCTTTTGAACACTCCCAAATGCTCAAAGAGGAAAAAAGTGGAGAACAAAAACAGATCATTCTCTCAGAGAGCTCTGGGATAATTCAAAGAAAGCTAATATTCACCTTATAGGAATACCTGAAGGTGATGAGGTTGCTGCTAAGGATACAGATGCTTTACTTCATGAAATAATCAAAGAGAATTTTCCAGACATGCCAAGAGATCTTGAAATTCAAATAGCAGACAGTTTCAGAACACTGGCACAACTCAACCCAAATAAAAATTCTCATAGACACATTATAACTAACTTCACCAAAGTTAATATGAAGGAGAAAATTCTGAAAGCTGTAAGACGTAAGAAAACCATAACCTACGAGGGGAAGAACATTCGAATGACTGCAGATCTCTCTGCTGAAACCTTTCAAGCTAGAAGAGGGTAGTCATCGACCTTTAATGTCCTTAAAAAAAATAATTTTCAACCCAGGATCCTGTATCCAGTGAAACTGAGTTTTGTCTATGATGGACAAAGTAAATACTTTAATGACATTCACGTGTTGAAGAAATTTTCCATAACTAAACCAGCTCTCTAGGATATTCTCAGACCTATCCTCCATAATGAACAACACAATCCTCCACCACCAAAGTAAACTCACTCAGAAACTTTTGATCAAATTTCAACTTCCATAGTGGTGAAAGGATTAAAAATGTCCACTGGACTTTTGAAAAACTTGATACCCAAAGCTCTATCAGGCTTATCAATACTCTTAATTAATGTGAATGGCTTAAATTGTCCTCTAAAGAGGCACAGGTTGGCTGCCTGGATACAAAAACTCAGGCCAGACATCTACTGCATTCAAGAATCTCACCTTACCTTAAAAGGTAATCATAGACTCAGGGTGAAGGGATGGTCATCTACAATTCAGGCAAATGGAAAGTAGGAAAAAGCAGGAGTTGCAATTTTATTCACAGATACAAGTCTTTAAACCAATAAAAGTAAGGAAAGATAAGGATGGTCACTTCTTACTTGCTCAGGGCAACATTCAACATGATGATATTTCAATTATCAACATTTATTCACCCAACCAGAATGCACCTAAATTTTTAAGAGAAACTCTAACTGACATGAGCAACTTGATTTCCTCCAGCACCATAATTGTTGGGGACTTTAACACTCCTTTGACAGTGTTGGATAGATTCTCCAAAAAGAAATTAAGCAAAGAAATTTTAGACTTAAACTTAACCATTCAACATTTGCATCTAACAGACATCTACAGAACATTTCATCTTAACGAAACTGAATACACATTATTTTCATCATCCTATGGATCATCCTCCAAACTGATCACATCTTAGGTCACAAATCTAACCTCAGCAAATTTAAAAGAATAGAAATCATTCCTTGTATTTTCTTGGACCATCATGGAATAAAAGTTGAACTCAGTAACAATAGGAATCTGC
>CAUYRH010175857.1:0-12672 GCA_963574655.1 Perodicticus potto | reverse complement strand
TTTCCCTCTACCTCCGCACATAACGGGGAGCGGGACTACACGCCCGGGCCCCGCCAAGAAAAGGAGGGTCCGCATGCCCAACGAAGAACCCCCGCCCTACCTCCTCGGTCCCTCAACAAAGGGCACGCTCACCTAGCAGCCCAGAAAACCTTCTTAACTGAAGGATGCTAATCCCTTTTTCCACATCAGTAGAACCCAATCAGATGACAGTACCAAAAACCAACTTTGAAGTTCTGAGATGGCTTCGGTATTCTCACAGCTCCTCAATGTCTCTGTAAAACCTCTATTCCTCCACCTTTGGATAAAGACCCTCATTGCTTCTCAGTATTTTGCCTTCTACCCTCCTGGTTACTATCCCCTGATCAGCAGCCTGACATTCACCATAGAGCTTGGCACCCAAGTCATAGCTGATTTCTCTGGCCTGTGTCCTGCTGTCATAAGACCAATGTCCATCAATGTCCATGTGGATGACCTTCCTGACACTCTAGCCTCCCAGGATCTTGAGTTTCTGAATTTCTGTGGCCTTTGCTTTCTCTCCACTCCAGCTTCCTACGCTCATGGCCACATCCTAGACTGTGTTAGAACGCAGAACCCTCCTGCCTGTGACACCTTCAACTCTCATGCTTACTCTCGGACTTATATCAGATTCAAAATAACTTTAAGCCTATTTTTGTTTCTCTATTTCAAGTCCCCTGGTGACTTCATTTTTTTCTGATAACCAGTTCCTTCCTTCCTACTCAGGGCCCCATGGTTAATGATTTGAATTCATCACCAACAACTCAAATTCCAGGCACTCCTGTTGTTACCCTGTATGTTCTTGTTAAAGTAGCAAGATTGCATTACACCCCAAATCTGTGCTCCAGTGTTCTACAGCTAGAGTACTTACCACTAGTCTTCAGCCAAACCTTCAATGCCATTTAATAAATCTCATTGCCTATGCATGGAAGTTACTGCTTTGTCTTCCTTTTTCTTCCAAACCTTCACCATTCTACTCATTCCCTCTATCCACACTGTATCTTCACCAGATTCACTTTCAATAGGCAAGTTCAAGTTTAAGGGACTACCCTGACAGCAGTGCAGAGAATGTTGTGGTAGCCAGCCTCCATGACAGCCCCAATGATCCTGGCCTTCTGATAGTCACACTTTTATGTGGTTTCCTTCCTCCAACAGACTGTGCAGAGGATAGTTTGACACATGAAACACAAAGCTAACTCATGAAAGCAGTTGCAGCTTCTGCCTTGGCATCGTAGAGTACTTATTCTGGTGGAGGCTAAGCTGCCAGATCAAGCGGGCATTCGAGTGACTCTGTGGAGAAGACTACCAAGGAGGAACTGGGGTCTCCCACCAACACCCACCACTATACGAGCCACATGAGAGAGCCATGTGGGAAGTAGGTCCTCCAGTTTAAAGCTTCAGACAACCGGAGCCCCCACCAACATCCTGACAAATCAGAACCACAGAGCTAAACCCTCAAATTCCTAACCCACAGAAACTATGAGAGATAGTGTTTATTATAATTGTTTTAAGTAATAAAATTTTAGGATAATTTATTGTGCTGTCATAATAACTAACAGAGATGGATTTAAGAGGGCAAGACCAGAGGCAAGGAGATTGGTTAGGGGGTCATAAAACAGTCCAGGCGGGTGTGGACGAGGGCCTGTATTAGAGCCATGGAGTGCAGATGGAGAGGAGACTAGGATCCGAGAAATACTCAGGAATATAAATCTGCCCAAATTGAGTGCATGTGGGTGTTTCAAAAAGCATATAATTATTCTCAGCTTTCTAGCTTTGGTGGCTAGATTCCAGAAATCAAAATAGAAAGTGCAGGAGGAACAGTATGATTGGAGAGAAAAATAATGAGCTTGGGGTTGTGACTTTGAATTCGAAGTGCACTGAGGTGCCACTGGATTTCAAAATATTAAGGGAGTACAAATTTTTTGGTTATATGGATTGCTTTTGTAATGCTTGAATCATGGCTATTGGTGTACCTGTCACCCAGATAGTGTTCATTATACCAGTTAGTTAGGTTTTCTGTCACTCCCCTTACTCCCGTCCCCTCTGCTTGATTTTTGATGGGTTTTATGTCCCTCTGTGCGCACTCATCAGTTAGTTTCAATTTAATAGCCAGCATGTGTGTGGTTTTTTCTATTGTTTAAATACTTCATTTAGAAGAGTCATCTCCAATTCATCTTAATTGTTGCAAAGGCATCAATTCATCCTTTTTTAATGGTATATATCATTCACATTTTAAATTAATCCATTCATGAACTGATGGGTGCTTGAGTGGATTCTACATCTTTGCAATTGTAAATTGTGCTGTAATAAATGTTAGTGTGCAGGTATCATCCAGATAAAATAACTTCTTTTCCTTTGGGTAGATACTTACTAGTGGGATTGTTGGATCAAATGGGGTCTACTTGAGGAATCTCCATACTGTTTTCCACAGAGGTTACAGTAATTTTCAGTCCACAACAGAGTATAAGCATTTCTTTCATTCTGCATCCTTGCCTGCAACTATTGCTTTTGTACTTTTTAGTAAGAGCCATTCTCACTGGAGTAAAGTGGTGCCTCATTATAGTTTTGATCTGCATTTCCCAGATGATTAATGACATTGAGTATTTTTTCATGTGATTATGGCCATTTGTCTATCTTCTTATGAAAAGCTTCTATTCATTTCTTATGCCCATTTTTAAAAGTGGAGTTTGTTTTTTTCTTGAATTTTTTATAGATTCTGGATATTAACCCAGTCCTTTATTGAATACATAGTTCGCAAATATTTTCTTCCATTCTGTACATTGTCCATTTGCTCTGTTGATTATTTTTATTTTTAGCTGCACTGAAGCTTTTTAGTTTAATCAAATGCCATTTATTTGTCTTTATGGTTGTTGTAATTGTCATTGGGATCTTAGTCATAAATTCTTTGCCCAGATTGATATATAGGAATGTTTTCCTATATTGTCTTCTAGCAGTTTTATGGTTTCATGCCTTACCTTTAGGTCTTGTATCCGTCTTGAATTAATTTTGGTAAGTGATGAGAGATAGGGTGCTGTTTCATCATTCTCCATGTGGCTATCCACACGGAAGGCTTCAGAAAATACTCAGAACTGCATTATAAGTGAATCAGTATTACATATACCCACCAGTCTAAAATGACCCTCAAGTCCTTAAAACTCACAACTCTTATGAAACAACAGCACCAGAGAGAAAACAAAGCAGTAAAGTACCACCCAACGTGATGAAAAGATCAGCATCTCACATATCAATTCATCATTTAAGGTTAACAGTCTGAATGCTGTACTCCAAAGACATAGGCTGGACGAATGGATGAAAAAACACAACTGAAGTATTTGCTTTCTCTAGGAAACTCTTCTAAACTATAAGAACGCACACAGAGACTTAGTGTGAAAGGATGGGAAAAAAATATCCAAGTTAAAATCAAAAGAGAGCAAGTGTAGCCATTATTATATCAGATAAAATTGACTTTATGCCAACAAAGGTAAAGAATGACAAAGGGAGTGATTATATAATGGTAAAGGAAAAATTCAAAAAGAAGATGTAACAGTCCTAAATACAGTATATATGCCTAAAGCAAGAGCTCCCAGATACATAAAGCAAATTTTATTATAGCTAAGCAAAGAAATAAACAGCACCACCATAATGGCCAGGGATCTCATCACCCCACTGTCAGAGCTGGACATACCATGAAAGCAGAAAATAAACAATGGACTTGAACTGGGCTCTACATCAAATGGCCCTAGCAGACATTTACAGAACATCTACCCAGAAACTACTGAATATCCATTCTTCTCAGCAGCACATAGAACAATCTCCAAGATCAATCATAGTTTAGGCCACAAAAAAGGTCTTGACAAAATAAAAAACAACAACAACAATAAAAAACTGAAGCTGAGATTTGAGATGGCAAGGCCAGGAAGGCATGGCGGAAAGTGACTTTCCAGGAGAGACCTGAGTGGAGGGAGGGAGTCACACAGCCAGCTGGGGGAAGAGCACTCAGGAAGAGAACTGTGAGTACAAAAAGACCCTGAGGGCAGGAGCCCACCTGCTATGCTGGAGGAACCACAGAAAAGAAGGGGACAACTCAAAAAATCACAGAACAGACAGAGAGATGGTGGGGGAATGAGGTCATGCCAGGTTTTGTGAGTCATACCAGAAGTGAGGTGGGCACACCAGAAGGCCTTCAATGGAAGAGTGACGTGACCCATCAACATTTATTCTGGCTGTAAGGAGAAAGGGGGAAGCTGAGTTGGTCCAGGGTGGCAGGAGAGACAACAGTTAAATGTGACATCTCAAATGCAGAGCAGACTGGATTTGTTGACAGACCAGATATGAGTAAGAGGCAAGGAGGACTCCATGCCTGAGCAGTGGAAGAATGGAGTTGCTATTGATGAAGAGATGGAAGAAATCTGGAGAAGCAGGGTCAGTGGGGAAATGGGAGCTCGATTTTAAGTAAGTTAAGTTGGGAAAGCTTGTAAAATATCCATGAGGAAACATGGAAAGACAGTGAGCAAATGAGTTTGTATTTCACCGGAGGATCTTGACTAAAGATATAAATTTGAGATTTATATCTTTGCCAAAATATAAATTTGAGGGCAAAAGACATGAACAGAAGCCTTTCATAAGAAGATAGACAAATGGCCAGCTTGCTGGATTCCAGCAAATAAATAGGATTTAAAGCCATGAAATTTGATAGGATCGCCCAAGGTGGTTATAAACATTAATATGCAAATAGTCATCTGGGATCTGGTTAAAATGCAGATTCTGATTCAGTAGTGTGGGCTGTCAGGTATGATGTTTCTAACACTCTAAAGGGGAAGTTGACATAGATGCTTCCACACTTTCAGTAGGAAGGACATAAGAGTTGAGTATAGATAATGAAAAACAGAGATACCTCGTGAAAATCCTGAGCTGCTCCAAGATTTAGAGATTGGGGGATGAGCAAAGGCAGAACTGAGGAAAACAGCAGAGGTAAATGAAAAATCAAGTACTTGTGTAGTCCTGGAAGGGGGAAGTGATCAACTCTGCACACGCTTCTGGTAGATCAGGTGAGGGGAGGGAGAACTGAGAACAGACCACTGGATTTAGTCTGCATGGGTGATTTTGACAAGAACAGCTACAGGGGCTACTCCAGAATGGAGAGGAAAAAGGGAAGAGAAATTGCAGACAGCTGACACAGTCAGTTCTCTCAAGGCGCTTCGCTAGAAAGGGCATGAGAGAAATGGAGCTAGAACTGAAGTGAAAAAGCTTCAATAAGATCTTTTAAAATGTGAGAAAAAGCAAAGTATTTGAATGCTGATGGGAGCAATCGGCCAAAAGAGAGAAACCAAAGAGGACGCAGAGAAAGAGTGAGAATGCTGGGGCAACATGCTAGATCAGCAGGAGGGATAAGGGGTGCAGGTGTTGGCTTTAGCCAGGAGCACAGCAACCATCCCTGGATTCTAGGAATATAGACATCATAGGCTTCTAGACAGGTGGGGGAAGTGGGTAGGATGGGGTAATCGCCCCTGATTGCATCTCTCGTTTTTTTTTTTTTTGGAGAGAGAGTCTTGCTCTGTCACCCCACCCAGGATGCAGGAGCATCACCATAGCTCAATGCAACCTCAAGCTCCAGGGCTCACACACCTTCCTGCCTCAGCCTCTCAAGTAGTTGGGACTGCAGGCATGTGCTACCCTGCCCAGCTAATTTTTCCATTTTTTCATTGAAATTGAAGCATGACCATCAGCTGAGGGTGACAATGAGGGAGGTTTGAGACTAGAAAAGAAAGAATGAACATCTCATCTGAGAGAATGGGAGATGACTAGGTTGGAAAACTACAGTATGACTGCTGGGCAGGGCAACACTAAATGCCCACTAGAGATTAGTGGGCAGGGACTTAAGGGAGGCCAGTCGCATGGTGGTCATTCTTCTCCGGCCACATTCAGCCCTCTAGGTCAAAACACAAGGGCTGGGTCAGCAGGCCCAGGTTTAACCACAATAAATCAAGTTTCAAAAACTTTTTGAGCCTCGTGTGAGTCAACAACCATGCCAGACTCTGACATCACAACAATAACAATAATAACAATTAGAGAACTTTTAAGATATGCCAAACAACACACTGAGCTCTCTACTCTCATTTAATCTCACAAGAAATCTGCGACAGAGATGGATACCATTATTACCTGGATCACCATTTTGTACTTGAGGAAGCTGAGTCTAAGGTGGGCAAGTAATTTGCCCAAACTCATACATTTAATAACACAAATAGCTGAGAGTCGAACCCAGTGTTCTTGATCAGCCCTGAGCAGAGTTAGAGGATGCTCTAGAAAAGGGGTTAGGGTCCTGGGAAAGACCTGCTGCTTATGGGCATGTGCAAGCAGCCCAGGAACACAGAGGGAGCTACTGTTATTCAAAATAATTTGAAAAACGTAAACGTTTATAACAAAAATAGGTGGGTCTAAAGATTTAACCGAGTGACCGCATTTCCCTGTGTGTGAATATATTAATCATTTGTGCACTTGTCAAGTAGCTGCTACCCCAAATATTACAGAAATGATGCCCCTCAACTTGGCAATGGCCCAGAATGACTGTGCTTTTTGTTTCTGTGGCTTCAAGACTCCACGACCATGGCTAACCTGACAGGCTTCCCATGAGTTCCCTCCACAAAGATGTTTTGGGGGACAACAAATTGCAGAACTTCAAGTGTGTGCCTTTATTCTGATATTGCTTCCATAGCTTTGGATAGAAGAGCCTATAATTGACAAAATAAGTGAAAACTGTTATTTTTAAATGTCAGGTTTATTCCAGGTATTTCTAATGCAGAGGGTTTAGAAGGTCTTTTCTTGAAGTGACTCTCATGGAAAGGAAATCCAGAAACTGATTCCATGATGCCTCCTTTGGAAAAATGGCTATTAACTTCTTGCCCAAAAGACTGGCGAGGAACCTGTATGTTCTATTTGCCTGCGGTGCACCAGGCTGGGCTGTCCTGTGTGCAGATGTATCCTCATCTAGTGAGCACACCAGGCCTGGCAAGTGGCTTTATGGATTTGAGTAAATTCCCCAAGAGCTCTTAGCTAGGGGGCAGAGCTGGGATTCAAACCCATCTCTCAAGGAATAAAGCTGGTCAACAAAGGCCAATTCTCCTAGCTCCTTTTATTTATTTTTTTCTTACTTTGCTAGCAGATTCCCCTTTCAAAGTTCTAGAAATGACTCAACATTTTTAACACAATGCTTCAAGTAGTTATTCTTTTTCTTTCCTGTATCAGAAAATGAAACTTTGTTAGCAGGTGTGTTTTCTCCTATGCAGTTCATGGATGATGAATGTGACCATGAATAATGGCCTCATTCTTGCACTTGGTAGAGTCTCTATGACTAGGTAAGTGCAAGTCCCCAGGCTGCCGGGCAGTGTGCAATAGCCAGATGAGGCTCGCCATTCTTTAAAGACAGATATTTCTCTCCAGACAGCAGAAAATGAAGAAATACCTTTGGGGTAACTGAGGGCTGCTCTAGCCATGTGATGAAGGGGTGCCTGGATCTTATTCCCATCCTCACCTAATGTCTACACTACATGTCCCATAAAAGGTTTATGAAGCTAATTCCCACTGCACAGAAATCTTCTTCAGATGGACAGGAATGTAACAGAACTTTAGCTAGGACATCACACTCAGGCCCACACAGATGTGCAAATGTAGGCTTCCCTTGGAAAAGGAAAGGAAAGCTGTGATGGCACAAAGAATGGAGGTGTGTTCTGGAGGACAAAGGAATCCCTGCTTGCTTTTGTCCAAAGCTGCCTTCCCAGAGCGAGTCTCGCCCAGTCCACAGGTGCACACATCCCGTGATTCTGGGACTACCCGCTGGGCAGGGGGCTCCAGCAGCCCTTCCTCACAGCAGCTGACTTCTCGGCCTGTACCTCTACACACCTCTGGGCCAAGCCTTAAGGCGCTGTCCAGGTGCCAAGAACATCCAGTCTCCACAGCAGGGAAATCACATCCTTAACATAACAAGATTAACTCGGTGGACAGGTGAGGTAACCCGTGCGTTCGTGCCAACCTGGTGGCCAGCCAAATTCTGGGGTATTAAGCTTCCCTGCCTGGCCACAGCACTAACGCCATGTCAAACTGGCTGGAGCTGCCTGCTGGCAGAAGTCCTCAGCAGGTCAATTCAGAAAGAACACTAAGGTAAGATTAGAGAAAGAGTCATCAGTTCCCAAACCTTTCTTCAGAGGATCAAAGAGCTACAGTTATAATCCAGGCATTGATAACCAAGGACCCCACCCCCACCCCCCGAGTCCCAGCTCTGCAATGTGCACATCGGCTGGCTTGTTATTTCCTTTGAACATCCTTCCCTCTACCTTGCTGACTTCCAGGGAAGCTTTCAAGTGAGCAAAGCTGTCTCGTGGTGCCGATCCTCCCTGGCAAACACAAGTGACTGAGGGAACTTGCTAGCTCCTTTTGTTTCCACATTAGGACAGCTTTCTCATAGAAGTATACCAAAGACTCAAGCACATAATTCAGGATCACAACTTGTATGCTTATGGAGCCCTTTAAAATGATGCCTTGCATCAGACAGAGGTGACCTGTGAGTGAGGGAGCCAGTGCCGGATGAAACCTTTGAAAAACGGACAAGTAATCCCATTAAAGAAATTGTGCCAAAGGTCCTCAAAGAGGCCATCTTAAAAAACCCGATTCAACGGCTGTAATTTAGCTAAGTGTATCAACTAAGTAATTCCAAGGTTACTCAGCAGCTTAGTATCCTCTTTTAGAGTTTCCCTTGATGTTTCCTTAATGAACTTCAGGTGCTCATCTTCCCAAACCTGAGAAGGTCGGAAAAAATAGCATCACATCCAGAGAGACCAGGTTTTCTCTGCTCTGTCCTCCCAACCACCTCCCACCTTCCCCCCGATACTTCATTCTAATTTGACAGTCTTCAATATTAAGGAACATGGATCCACTGAAATTAGTTCTAATAAAGGCAGGAAAAGGACTGGAGGATTATTTAAAATACAGATTTCCCACTCAGTCCAGCAGAATCACATGCAAACCGGAGTCGGGACCCCAGACAGTCTCAGGAATGGGGCTGCTCCCTGCCTGAACTCCTCGCTCCTTCAAGTTTCTGCTTCTCATCCAGATCCAGCCCCTTCTCACTGCGGCTGCCTGCCGGGCTTCCTAGAGGCAGATTCATGCTTGGAGAGAATTTGCAAACCAGCTGGAGAATTGCCTTCCCAGGTGGCCCTAGGAAAGTGACTGAATGTAAGTCCTGGTTGCCTCATTTTATAATCACCTGAGAGGATTGGCCCGATGATTGGCGCACGCGAAGCATTTCATTAAGTGTTAGCAAGCATCATTATTGTTATTGCTGCTGTTGTTACTACTTGCAGTTCCTCCTAATTCTAGTTGGCCTGTGGCTTTGTCTTCCCATGGCACAACAACTTCCTCTGTGACCTTGCCTCCTGTCTCCCCTAGAGAGCCCCCTTGGTTTTATGGTATTCCCAGTCAACCCTGTGTTGGTGTCTGCCATGGTCCCATCAGTTGTAGCCAGGGATGTTGGCTACACTGTAGAACTGCAGTCACCAAAGCCCTCATCAAAAAGGTCTGTTGGTGAGGGATGTTCTCAAAGAAGTGTGCTTGGGAGAAGACACATCCCCCCAAATATACCTATGACATTCTTCTATGAACTTCAAAACAGTACAAATATTTTCAGCATCTCATTTTCCTATTTGGATGCCAGTGTAATATGAACACAGTTGGAAAACACTACTGAGTCTAATGGTCTCATGTCTTTTTTGATGGTAGGGTGAAATCTCAGAGATTAATGCTGGGCCTCTAAATATCCATCTGCCCAAAAGGTGCATTCTCTTCTCTCTTAAAAGCCACAGGGTTTAGATCTGTGAGCCTGTGTCTGCCACACACTTTTGTGATGCCATATGACTGGAGTCAGACTCAACCCACAGCATCATTTTCTTCTTTTTAATGTCAAAACCCCCAAATCAATAGTTTTTATTAATGGACAGTTCTAAGTTCAACATCCTCTATCTTCACACCCGTTTCTAATATGTGATCAGTTCTTGGCTACTCTCACCTTTTCTGCTTATTGATCACAAAGGACGCTGTCCTTGGACATTAAGCCCAGAGTTTGGCCACATAGTGCCCTCCATTCCTCCTGAGATTTAAACAGACCATCCAGATGAGTGACTGCAGGTGACCATGGTGCTGTCTGCCACCCAGATTACCCTTGACTTCATAGCCACAGTGGCCTAATAACAGCTGAACCTGGGATTGTGGCAATGTAGAATCTTTAAATTGGTTTCCACTAGATTCACAAGTACAGAGACAATTAAAAGAACAGATAGCCTTCAATAGATGGTTGGTTTGGGGTAGCCTCATATTCCTGAGATTTGTGATTTTTTTACATTTAAAATTAAGATAATTTGCATACAGTAAAATTCATCCTTCTTAGAATATAGTTCTCAGATTTTGACAAACATATGCAGTCATGTAATCACCAGTATAACAAGTTACAGAACAATTTCATCACCCCAAAAAGTTATTCCATGCTCCTTTGCAGCAGATGTCTTTTTCTGATACCCCCTAAGTGAGTACCATGAGCGACAGTGAATGGGAATCAATGATATGGCCCAGAACCTTTTACAAATGGAGAGGTCATGTGATTTTCCCAGGATCACCCTGCTTTTCAGACAACTAGAACTAGGAACTGAGTCGTTCTCAGGATTGTTTTTTTTTTGTTTTTTGGTTTTTGGTTTTTGTGAGGGGGATGTGTCTTACTCTGTCACCAGGGCTAGAGTACAGTGTCATCATGATAGCTCTTGGGCTTGAGCCATACTCCTGACTCACCCTCCCAAGTAGCTGGGACTACACATTCACACCACCACACTGGCTAATTCTTCTTTTCTTCTTCTTCTCCTCCTTTTTTTTTTTTTTTTTGTATAGACAGGGTCTCACTCCTGCTTAGGCTGGTCTCAAACTCCTGACCTCAAGCAATCCTCCCACTTCAGCCTCCTAAAGTGCTGGGATTATAGGTGTGAGGCACCACACCTGGCCACCGTTCCTCAATTTTATCTTGTCCCAAGATATACCACTTATTCTAAAGTATTTTCTTTGTCCACAGTGGTTCCTCCAAGTAAAAACAAACTTATGAAATAGACAAAAATAACCACAAACTAAAACAAATAAACACCCAATTAAAACAGAAAAACAGAATGAAAGAAAACAACCACAATAGGTAACTCCGAGACTCGTTAAATTACTTAAACATCCTCAGAAGCAGCAGCAAGATGGGAAGGAATGATTATACCTCATTTGCGGCATATGTTCCTCTTTTCTTTCTTTTTTTTTCTAAACTCTTTTTCATATGTGTCCTAACCAGTGCTAAAATATATCCACGGTGAATCACCTCTAAGGAACACCTCACAACTAAACTTCCTTCCTCTCTCATTATCCCTCTGATCTAGACGTGGAAAAGGTCCACTCCAAGAAAACACGTGTTGTAAATATCTGAGGGTGACTAGCAGACATGGCCTTCTTTGGATTAGACTATAAATAAAGCAGCTTTGCTTGTTTTAGATGAGCTTCCCAAAGCCACTTTGGGAAGCCACTTTGCCTTGAGAGGTTCACAGCCCTACCCAGGGGATGGGCCGACCAAGACAACAGAATTTCGAAACCCTACATGTTTTTCCCAGGGAAAACCACTGGAGCTCCACGTGGGTGCGCCCACTCATGGCAGCACAGCAGATGGTACAGAAGCATGCTGGGGGTGAAGAGCACATATTACTTTGCTCTGCATAAACCAGAAGCCAAAGTTAAGAATCATTTAAAGCCCTAAGCATGGACTCAAAAGACAGAATGGGGAAGAAGAGTCATCACCTCTAATGATGTGAGCCTTTCGGGAAGTCTAAACTAATCTACCCAAGGATTCCTCTCGTCTCCTCTCCTCTCCTCTCCTCTTTTTCCCGCCCTTCTCCTCTTCTTTCTTTCTTTTCTTTCCATAATCTCTCCTGTCTCCATGCAGAAAGCAAAGCCCTGGGAGGGTTTCCCACACCCTAGATCTTTAGGCATCTCACAGAACCTCAGGCCTGAACCCTAAGTCTGCCTTTTCTTTCTTTGGTCAGTGATGCCACTGGCACAGGGCTGAAGATACCAATGATCTTATAAAGGCTTCAATGGAACCCTTGCCCTGAGCTTGAATGCAGAGTAGCATTTGTTGAATAATTGAGTTCCCAACCACCTGCCTGGCCTTCTCTGAGTTGTGCAGCCTGGCATTTAAGCACCGTACCTGGCTGCTTGGACCAAACGGCCAGGGTTTGAATCCTGACTCCATTATTTCCCTGTCATGTTGGTGGAGAAGTTATTTAACCATTTCACCTCTTTTGAGTCTGTTTCCTCATCTGAAAATTGTGCGCAATAATGTTACCAACCTCAAAGGGGAGTTGCATAAAAATGAAAGTGCCTAGCTTAGAATGAACACTACAGGGTGTCCCAAATGTCAACCATAAAGCCACTGTACAAAAGGGAAATTGTTTATTTATTTATTTATTTATTTATTTTTTGAGACAGAGCCTCAAGCTGTCACCCTGGATAGAGTGCCGTGGCATCACAGCTTACAGCAACCTCCAATTCCTGGGCTCAAGCGAGTCTCCTGCCTCTGCCTCCCAAGTAGCTGGG
>CAUYRH010175854.1:0-21114 GCA_963574655.1 Perodicticus potto | reverse complement strand
TCATGTGAGGTGACCGGGGTGATCCTGCCGATCATGTGAGGTGACCGGGGTGATCCTGCCGATCATGTGAGGTGACCGGGGTGATCCTGCCGATCATGTCAGGTGACCGGGGTGATCTGCCGATCGCGTGAGGTGACCGGGGTGATCCTGCCGATCGCGTGAGGTGACCGGGGTGATCTGCCAATCATGTGAGGTGACCGGGGTGATCTGCTGATCATGTGAGGTGACTGGGGTGATCTGCTGATCACGTGAGGTGACCGGGGTGATCCTGCTGATCATGTGAGGTGACCCGGGTGATCCTGCTGAACAGACAGCTGCCCCTACCCCAGGCCTTGCGCTGTGTTTGGGGATGGGAAGTCTGGTGAGACCGGCCTGTCTCTGTGTGAAGTGGAGCACGTGTTGTGTAGTGGCAGCCAGGTAGAGTGGGGAGCATGTCGATTTCCTTGAAACTTAGTTCTCCGTGGGTTGACTGTTAGCGGGGGTTCTTTGGAGGTTTTGTTATTGTTGTTTTTATCTGGGCACGCTGCATCCCTGCTATCTCTTATGGAAAGATTGTTTTAATATATCATAAATATTCTGCTTCTGTGGTTTGGGATGTCAGATTACTTGTAAAACTACTTAGAGCGGTGGTTCTCAACCTTCCTAATGCCACGGCCCTTTAATGCAGTTCCTGTGGGTCGCGACCCACAGGTTGAGAACCACTGACTAAGAGAAAAGAGTGTCATTACAGAAATCTTACGGTGCAGGTGGAAAAGGGCATCTTGAATTTGGCTGAAGGATGTGAGAACCTCGTGGGACTGTTGTGCCGGGTCCAGTAGCGCTCTTCATGGTAACGTCAAGCTTCCAGTTACGTGCAAATAAAAAGGAATTTTAAGTCAGAGTTGTCACTGGAAAGCATTTGATACGAGCGGAAAAGGTGTTGTTCGTCTTGCAGTTTGATTTGCGTCTTATTATTCCTTCAGGCGCTCCAAGCAGCAAGCGGGTTGTGACACCTGAAGGCTCTTGGCACCTTTTGTTCTCATTGTAAGGGTGAAGTTCTTAGTGTTCTGGTTAATCCAAAGAACATCCTATGAGAAGAAGATTATCCTCACTTTATGGAAAGAAGAAACCCCAGGGGTAATGGTGAAATGATCTGATCTGAAGCAACGGTGAATGTGGGAGCAGATAGCCTGGGCTGGCTGACGGGGTCGGTATCTATACGGTGAACGTGGGAGCAGATAGCCTGGGCTGGCCGACGGGGTCTGTATCTACACGGTGAACATGGGAGCAGATAGCCTGGGCTGGTTGATGAGGTCTCTATCTACCTGAAGAAAAGGACCAGGTCTTCAGCTTCAGGTGACCCTCAGCCCCAGGATGGGAACTTCTGTGGAGGAAGAAATGCAACTTATCAACTGGAAAACAGACAAAAGTAGGAAAAATAGGAAAGTCCACCTAGATCCCAGGTGGTGTCACTTCTCTTCAAAATTCTGATCCATCAAGAATTTCTTTCTCAGTTTTTTTTTTTTTTTTTTTTTACTTTATAATTTTTAAAGAAATATTCTGTCCTCCTTTCTAAGTAACTTTAGACCAGGGTTCCTCACCCTCGCCACTGGTGGGGTCTTGGACCGGGTCATCCTTGCTGGGAGGCTGTCCCGTGCACTGGTGGCATCTCGGGCCGGGTCATTCTTCGCTGGGAGGCTCTGGGCACCATAGGAGTTTCGCGGCATCTCTGTCCCCTGTGCCTCACACATAAACCTGTCTCCAGACATTGCCAAATATCCCGTGTGGGGCACAGTTGCCCTGGGTGAGAGCCACTGCTCTAGGCAGAGCAAGGAAGCCCACAGACCCCAATTTTGGCTGAGATCTTTACCTTGACAGTGTAGGGTGTCATCACCAGCTTATTTTCTCTGGCTGTGAGCAGTGCACGATATGTGGGCCTTTGCAATAATGAGTAACTTGACATGGCAAATTTATCCTGAACAATGTTGAGCAGTTTTAAAATAATCCAAATCATATTTATAAGCTAAGTCCATTTCCTCAGGTGAATTTAAGCTGCCTTCAGTCTCTGTTTAATTTTACTCTTATTTATCTTTTTACTTTTAGGAAAACTTACCACTGCTTACCTCTTTACAAAGCCTCACAGGGGCTCCCCCAGAAGTTTTTGTCTGTAAGCCTGTGATCTCAGCGTTGCTTTGCTAACTAGAGCTAGTGATTTCAACTACTTATTTCCCCAAAGAAAAACCTAACAAGGCCCATCTGAGGGAAATCCCTTTACTGCTTTCCCTTAAGTCTGAATTAGGGAATCAACCAGCAACCAAGGATTTCCTCCCCTCGTCTTCTTCCTCCTGATCCAAAGCTGGGAGCCTAGGAAAGCCCTGTCTGGGAATACTTAACGGAACACATCTTTGTTGCTTTCTTTGAACATCTCTGTTACTTTCTTTGAACATTTTATGTACTTTATAGATAAAAGGTCTATGATACTTGCACAGATGCTCTTAATGTAAAATTGGAGCAAAGCAAAAGAAAACCTGTAAGCATCTCTTGCCTTCACGATCTTTTCCCTTTCGATGTCCATATTTATAACTCTCTTTTTTGGGAGATTACTTCTGCAGAGGGGCTAGAGGTAGGGGTGCGGCCTGGGGAAGGGCAGAATGAACTGCGAAGACTGTGACAGGCATTTCTGGGCCGCATCTCTTTTGTTACTCCAACTGTCATCCTCAGTTTTTGGAGATAACCTTTTACATCATTTAGGACATTAAGTGCCTTCCTTTGGGTGATCTGAAAAAATAAGCCACCCTGAGAAGAATGTACTTCTAGAAGAATCATAAGGAGATTAGCTGTGTAACTCTTGCTCTTTTTCTTTTCTTTCTTCCTTTTTTTTTTTTTTTTGAGACAGAGTCTCAATATGTCGCCCTGGGTAGAGTGCTGTGACATCACAGCTCACAGCAACCTCCAACTCCTGGGCTCAAGTACCTCTGCCTCCCAAGTAGCTGGGACCACAGGCGCCCACCACAACGCCTGGCCATTTTTTTGTTGCAGTTGTTTAGCTGGCCCAGGCCAGGTTCGAACCTGCCACCCTTGGTGTATGTGGCTGGCGCTGTAACCATTGCACTACAGGCGCCGAGCCACGTTCCTTGCTCTTTGCGGGACCTCAGTTAGTTCAAATAGTTTCCCTTTTATAGCTGATGTCTTTGGCTGTCTCAGGGAAGCAGAGGAGCATGACCAAGAGCTAGAACTTTGCTTTGTAGTTGGAAGAATCTGCATTTACATTTGGTTCTGCCCTTTATTTGCTGTCTTTGATTCTCTGTGCCTCATCCGTGAAACAGGTGTAACAACATCCAATTAGCAGGACAGGAGTGTGAATGAAATGAGGTAATGTCATTATGAGGCACTTAGCGGGCGCTCCACGCAGGGTAGGTCTTGTCCTTTCCTCCTCCTTCCTGCCTTTCTCACCCTTCCCCTACTGAAGCCAGTGAATTCCAAATCCCTCGCGTAATCCAGGATCCACAGGAGACTCATCTCCCTCCATTCTCTCCGGCTCACTCTGCTCATCTTGTCTAACACTTCAAGGACAGGCAGGCCTCATTTTGTGTTTATTGGTGGGTTTTTGTTTTTTAAACAAATATAAGGTTCGTGGCAACCTTGCCTTCAGCAAAACTACCCGTATCATTTTCCAATACCATGGGCTTATTTTGTCTCTGTGTCACATTTTGTTAATTCTCACAATATTTCAAATTTTTAATTATTATGTTATTTTATGGTGATCTGTAACCGGTGATATTGATGATACTATTCTAATTGTTTTGGGGTTTGCTGAATTGTGTCTACATAAGACGTTTTGAGACAGAGTCTCATTGGGTTGGCCTCGGTAGAGTGCCTTGGCGCCACAGCTCACAGCAACCTCAAACTCTTGGGCTAAAGCCATTCTCTTCCTTCAGCCTCCCAAGTAGCTGGGACCACAGGCACCCACCACAATGCCTGGCTATTTTTTTTGTTGCAGTTGTCATTGTTGATTAGCTGGCATGGGCTGGATTTGAACCCGCCACCCTTGGTGTATGTGGCTGGTACCATAACCACTGTGCTACAGATGCCGAGCCAAGATGGTGAACTTCATTAAGCAAATGTTGTGTATGCTCTGACTGCTCTCCAGTCTTTGTCTCTCTGCTTGGGCCTCCCTATTCCTTAAGACACAACAACATTGAAATCAGGCCTTATAATTGCCTCTGTTACAATGAAAGGAAGAGCTCCATGTCTCTCACTTTAAAGCAAAACCCAGGAATATTAAGCTTGGTGAGGAGGGCGTATTGAAAACCGAGATAGGCTGAAAGCCAGGCCTTTTATGCCAAATAATTGACCAAGCTGTGAATGCAAAGGAAAATTTCTTGGAGAAAGTTAAACATGCTGTCCCAGTGAACATAGGAATGACAAGAAAGTGAAACAGGCTTGTCACTGATATGGAGAGAATTTTAATTTTAGTGGTCTGGACAGAAGATCCAACCAGCTGCAACAATCTCTTAAGCCAACAACATCCCTGTGTGCCAAAGCCTACTCCAGAGCAAGGCCCTGATTCTCTTCAGTTCTGTGAAGGGTGAATGAGGTCAAGAAGCTGCCGAAGAAAAGTTGGAAGCCAGCAGAGGCTGGTTCATGGAGTTTTAGGGAAGAAACTGTCTCCATAACATCAAAGTGCCAGGTGAAGCAGCAGGTACTGACGGAGCAGCTATAGCAAGTGATCTAGATGCTCCAACTAAGATCGTTGGTGAAGGTGGCCACACCAAGCAGCAGATTTCAATGTAGACAGAACGGCTTTATCAGAGGAGGATGGCAACCAGGACTTTCATCGCTGGAGAGCCGAAGTCAATGTATGACCTCAGAGGACAGCCTGACGCTCTTAGTAGGAACTGATGCAGTTAGGGACATTAAGTTAAAGCCAATGCTCACGTACCATTCCAAAAACCCTAGGGCATTAGAAATTCTGCTAAGTCTACTCTGCCTGTGCTTTATAAATAGAACAAAGCCTAGATAATAGCACACGTGTTTTAGCATTGTTTACTTTGTTAAGCTGTTGAGATCTACTGCTCAGAAAAAAGATTTCTTTCAATATATTACTACTGCTTGACTACGTACCTGGTCACCCAAAAGCTCTGATGGTGTTGTACGGGAAGTAAATGTTGTTTTCACGCCTGCTAACACAACATCCATTCTGCAGCCCATGAATCAAAGAGTAATGTTGACTTCTGAGTTTTATTATTTAAGAAATTTGTGGGAACCACACCGCAATAAAACAAGATATGCCTGTACGTGGAGTGTTGAGAATCAGAAAAGGCTGTGGTTGCCATAGACATTGATTCCTCTGATGGATGTGGGTAAAGTCAATTGAAAACCTTCTAGGATTCACTATTCTAGATGCCATTAAGAACGTTCATGATTCAGGGGAGAAAGTCAAAATATCAACATGAATAGGAGTTTGGAAGAAGTTGATTTCAACCCTCATGGATGACTTGGAGGGGCTCAAGACTTCAGTGGAAGAATTAACTGTAGATGTGGTGGAAATAGCAAGGGAACTAGAAGAATTAGAAGTGGAACTAAAGATGTGATCACTTGATTGCTTCAATCTCACGATCCAACTTCAGTGCAGTGGTTCTCAACCTTCCTAACGCTTCCTAATGCCGCGACCCTTTAATACAGTTCCTCATGTTGTGGTGACCCCAACCATAACATTATTTTGTTGCTACTTCATAACTGTAATTTTGCTACTGTTACCAATCATAATGTAAATATCTAATATGCAGGATGTGTTTTCATTGTTACAAAGGGATGGCGCCTACAGGTTGAGAACCGCTGCTTTAGTGGATGAGGACTTGCTTCTTTTTATATATATGTGTGTGTGTTTATTTCAAATTAATATGAGGGTACAAATTTATAGGTTACATTGTTCTTCTGAGATAAAAGTTCAAGTTGTAGAAGAGCCCTTCACCAGGGGGTGTGTTGAATACCCTCACATCGTGCACATTTGGTGAGATCCTGCCAATCGCCCTCCCCCCCGGCATCACCCTCCTCCTTGCCAGACTATATTTGTGTTTTATTGCTCATATAGGCAGGTTTATATATTGGTTTCATATTAGTATTGAGTACATCGGATATTTTTTTCCCATTCTTGAGATACTTTACTAAGAAGAATGTGTTTCAGCTCCATCCAGGTAAACATAAAAGATGTAGAGCCTTCATCTTTTCTTATGGCTCAGTAGTATTCCATAGTATACATATGTCACAGCTTGTTAATCCATTCATGGGTTGATAGGCATTTGGGTGGCTCCCATGACTTAGAAATTGTGAACTGAGCTGCAATAAATATTCTCGCACAATGTCTTTGTGGTAAAATGATGTTTGTTCTTCTGGGAAGATACCTCGTAATGGGATTGCAGGATCAAATGGAAGGTCAACTTTTAGTGCTTGGAGAATTCTCTGCACTTTTTTCCATAAAGTTATTAGTTTGCAATCCCGCCAGCAGTGTAGACGTGTTCCCTTCTCTGCACATCCACTCCGGCATCTGCAGATTTGGGACTTTGTGATGTGGGCTCGTCTCCCTGGAGTTTGGTGATCCCTCAGAGTGGTTTTGACTGGCGGGCATGTCTCTGATGTGAAAGATGGTGGCACTTTGCCTTGTGTTTGTTGGCCAGTTCTCTTCTTCAGAGAAGTTTCTGTTCATTCTCTTGCCCACTTTATAAATGGGGTCGTTTGCTCTTTTCTTGATTAATTTGAGTTCTCTGTAGTAGAGTCTAGTTCTCAGGACTTTGTCATATTCATAACCAGCAAGAATCTTCTCCCATTCCGACGGCTGTCTGTTTGCTTTGTTTGTGGTACCCTTAGTTGTTCAGAAGCTTTTTAGCTTGATCAAATCCCAGTTATTTATTTTTGGTGTTGCTGTAATTGCTGGGGGTTGGGGGGGCGTCTTCCTCATAAAATCTTTTCCCAGGACCATATTTTCAAGAGTTCCCCCACACTTTCTTCTAGAATTTTCATTAAATTTAAATCTTTTATTCAGTGAGAATCAATTTTTGTCAACTGAGAGAGATGTGGGTCCAATTTCAGTCTTCTACGTATGGCTAGCCAGTTCTCCCAGCACTATTTATTAAAATGAAATTGAAAACAGGAGTTGCTTCTTATAGGTGAGCAAAGAAGGTGGTTTCTTGAGATAGAACCTGCTCTTGCTGAAGATGCTGTGAACATTGTTGAAATGACAACAAAGGATTTAGAATAGTGCCTCAGCTTAGTTGATAAAGCACTGGCAGAGTCTAAGAGGACTGATTCCAATTTTGAAAGATGTTTTACCGTGGGTAAAATGATACCAAATAGTATTGCATCCTACAGAGAACTATTTCGTGAAAGGGAGAATTAGTGGATGTGACAAACTTCATTGTTGTCTTAAGTTGTCATAGCCACCTCAGCCTTCAGGAACCGCCACCCTGATCAGTCAGCAGCCGTCAACATTGAGGTAAGAGTTTCCACCAGCACAAAGGCTATAACTTACTGAAGGCTTAGATGATTGTTAGTATTTTCTAACAGTAAATTATTTTTAATTAAAGTACATTATGTATTTTAGACATCATGCTATTGCACGCTTAATAGACTACAGTATGATATAAACAAAACTTTTATAATGCTCTGGGAAACCAAAAAATTCCTGTGACTCTCTTTCTGGTTGTATTTCCTTTATTGCCGTGGTGTGGAGCTGAACCTGCTGTGTCTCCGAGGCATTTTTGTGCCGGGAGCTTCTGCATTTACTATTTCCTTTTGCTAGGAACCTGCCTCTAGGTATCCACATGGCTTGCTCCTTCACTTCCTTCAGATCTTTACCTGTATGTCACCTGTTAGAGAGGCCACTGTATATAAACCAGGACTTGCCCTCTGTTTCCTGGTACTTACCAATCCCTTTCCTGTGCTGTTTCCCCTGTGCTACTCAGCTTCTCATTGGTTGGTCTGTTGTTTGTGTCTTTGGGTCTCTTCCACCCCGACTAGTATATCGGCCTCGTACGGACAGGGACTCTGTTCATTGCCATATCCTCAGTGCCTGGGACACTACTTGGCCTGTATTTTGTACTCAATAAACATTTACTGAATGCATGAATAAAGAAATATTTTTTATTCATGCCACATTTTCCTTGAGTTCTCTAACACAAAAATGTATATATACCGATTTTAAATATAGTTAAATTATTTAAATTGTCTTACTGTTATCTCAAAATGTTAGTCAATTTAGAGGTGACCATTTTTAGTCCTCATTGTTTTATATTAAAATATGATTTCTTCTGAGGCTTTTTTACTTTATACAGTTTTAATTTTAGAGAACTTTTAATTGTATCATTAACATTCCTGTCTGGAGGTCACTTTGTGTGGAGGATTGGGAATACAAGGAGAGACCTATGTTCTACTTATATCAATTCTTTGTGACCTTCAGCTGATTGTTAAAATTTTTAGTACTTTTTTTAATGGAGAAGTTGAAAGTACACAATATATTGAGGTAGATTTCCTTAATAACCTACAATGATATCAAGAATGTTTTGCAGCCATTAATCAGTTGGCCGATGGGGTAAAAAGTCTTCTGGAGTTTTTATTTCCCTCTGAAAGAATAGCATGTGGTATTTAAACAATCAAACTTGTGATCATTTTTATTTTAGCAATTCTGATGATAATTACACTTGCCAGTGAGGCAATTTGTGTGTCTTGTATCTTTAAGGCTCTTACCTAAAATGCTGTTTTCCATCTGCCATTTTTGGTTTTTCTCTCTGATTTGTACCTAGGCGTCCTTATATCAGTGGTTCTCAACCTGTGGGTTGCGACCCACAGAAACTGTATTAAAGGGTTGCAGCATTAGGAAGGTTGAAAACCAGTGGCTTAGATTAATAAAGTACTTTGTGAGGCCAGATGTGGTGGCTCACACCTGTAATCCTAGCACTTTGGGAGGCTGAGGCAAGAGGATCACTTGAGCTCAGGAGTTTAAGACCAGTCTGAAGAAGAACGAGACCCAGTCTCTACTCCAAGTAGGAAAAAAAAAAACAAAAACCAGGCATTGTGGTGGGCACCTGTAGTCCCAGCTTGTCGGGAGGCTGAGGCAGGAGGATCACTTGAGCCCAGCAGTTTGAGGTTGCTGTGAGCTAGGCTGATGCCACTGTACTCTACCCAGGGCAACAAAGTGAGACTATCTCAAAAAAAAAAAAAACCAAAACAGACACTGTGAATTAGAAGGTCTGGCATCTTTATAATTTTATATTTTTCACATATTTTTTATTTTTTTTTCAGGTGCAAAACAATGATCACAGTGTAAACATTTAAACAAACTTGGTTAAAAATATGAGCCAGTTGATTTGTTCTGTAGTTTTTAAAATAAGGCTGCATAAAGTTTCATTTTTAATTTATTACTGTGTATAAAGGTCATTCAGTGAGTGTTCTGCTTCTCTCTTGCTAAGCTTTCACAATTTGACAAAACAGACATGTAGATAGATATATTCAGGGTGGGAGTGATGGGATGTCCTTAATGTTTACTGATATTCATAAGGCAATTTTGGGGGGTCATTTTAGTAACAAATGGGAGAAAAAAATATTTACCAGGTTTTTTACTGTACCTACCTAGATTATCCTAAACATTGGTGATTTTTATTGAGGTTTATCCATTTAAGGGCCAAACTCAGCCATTTCTGAATATGAACATATAGCTTTGGCTTTGAAGGACATTTTGCACTTGGGGCAAAGCAGTGTTTGCCGACTACATGGATTTTATGTGTTGTGGGGCTAAAGAAGTCGTAATGCTTCCTTTCTGGCAAGCTGAGCACTGTCCAGTTTGGGAGTCCCCTTCCGCAGGAACTCACAGGAGGAGGAGTGTTTAAAGCAGGTCATCTTCATTTTTCTAAGTCTCACGGACATCAGCATGTGATTCCAACTGTAGGGGTTCATGTGCTGACGTGATGGAGCTTGGCACAGCATGGCTTATACCGGGGCTGTTCATACCGAGGTGACTGGCACGCTCCCAACATTCCCCGGGGGACCCCTGCAGTTGCACATTTTTCCCCATTCCTGGACTGTGTCCCTGCTCTTATGCATTCCATTGTTCTCCCCAGGGTGTCTCAACCCAAGGTAATGTGACTCTGAAATGTATGGGAGTTTGAGGTTTATCTGCATAGTAGACATAGGCTCACATGTCACAGAGGTTCATGTGGCTCAGAGTCGCACATAGTTTGAACTTATATAGTCATTTCCAGCTTCCTTCCAGCTTCTCCTTTCTGCCACTGTCTAATCTGGGCTGGAGCTATTTCTATCCACTGCCTTTGCTGCCGGGAAAGCAGGCGGGCCTCCCTGCTCCCTCTGTGATCCTCAGCTTCAGAATTGCTTTGCTTCTGATTCCATAGAGGCCTCTGCCTCTTGGTAGCTAAACCAGGCTCTGCCCAGCATCCGCTTCATCTCATCCTAGGATGCTCTGCGATGCTCCTCTTCCTTGAACGGCTTCCTTACGCGGGAAGGCCTCATCTGGTCTTTCTGGTTGCACAGTAGTGTGTCCAGCGTGGTTTTCTCAGTTCTGGCCTCGCAGTGTTACCTGACTTCCCGGCGCTGTACCCGGTGTCTGCTGGGCTCTGTGCCCATGCCTGCCGCGTGATTAGGAGACAGAGTGGGGGTCACGATGTGGTTGGGTTGTGGAATGCCACGTGAGCAGGCGGCTCTAAACCTGCAGGCCAGTGCTGGGAACCGAGGCTTTACCATGTCTGTGTGGCCCGGTGCAGGGGAGCGAGTCACCCTGATAGGACGCCTTCATTGTAAAGGTTGGCAGCAGTGAGAGGCTGTGGCAGAGAACTGAGCGCTGGGCGAGGCCCTTCACTGTCACGTTCTCACTCAGCCCTCAGAGCATTCTGGTGGGAGAGCAAGTGAGTGGCAGATGCATGTAGGAAAACGCACGTGGATACATGTCTGGGCACACATGATTTATGTCATCAATTCTACACACGCCTGATAATGTTGCACTAGGAGACAGTACTGTGTAGTAGAAAGATTGTGGGCTTTGAAAAAAGTCACAAACACCTGACTTGAAATGTCACTTTTATCTTGGCAAAAACAATATACTTTTTAAAAGTTAAGTTTCAAATGAAGAAAATATAAAATTTTAGTTTAAAAAAGGTATAATTCATTTTTTTTAAAGTAAAAAAAGTCTCACTGTTCATACACCACTGGTGTGGCTATACAGGTTCTTTGGAAATAGAACATTGCCTCTGTTAAGCTAGAAAATGGCAGCTGAGTACAGTGGCTTATGCCTGTAATCCTAGAGCTTTGGGAGGACCAGGTGGGAGGATTGCTTGAGGCTATGAGTTACCAGCCTGAGCAAGAGCAAGACCCATCTCTACAAAAAGTAGAAAAATTAGCCAGGTTTTGTGGTAGGCACCTATAGTCTTTGCTACTCGGAAGGCTGAGGCACGAGGATTGCTTGAGCCCAGGAGTTTGAATTGCTGTGAGCTAGGCTGATGCCACAGCACTCTAGCCTGGACAAGGAAGGGACACCCTGTCTCAAAAAAAAAAAAAAAAAAAAAAAAGAGAGAGAGAGAGAATGGCCAAAGTCCCTTCTTGGATTAACTGTAAGATTCCTGAATTCTGTAGGAAACTCAGAGGTGGAAGTGGAAGCTGCTGGCCTGCTGGCCTGGCTGCAGCATAAAGCAAACTCTAAGGAGAACTTAGGGGAGATTTAGGGGGCTACTCAAAAGATAATCAAGGAGTAGAGGGAAAGACCTCCCCCAAATAGGCAGTCATATTGGTCATATAATTCATTTTCTTATTTTTTTTGAGACAGAGTCTTACTTTGTTGCCCTTGGTAGAGTACCATGGTGTTATAGCTAACAGCAACCTCAAATTCTTGGGCTGAAGTGATCCTCTTGTCTCAGCCTCCCCAGTAGCTGGGACTACAGGTGCCTACCACGTCTGGCTATTTTTAGAGACTAGGTCTCGCTCTGGCTCAGGGTGGTCTTGAACCTGTGAGTACAGACAATTTACCCGTCTCGGCCTTCCAGAGTGCTGGGATTATAGGCGTGAGCCACCTTGCCTGGTGTCTGTAGTTCATTTTCCTTCTTTCTATATGGTATCATTAATCCAGGCCTTTATGTCAGAACCATCTCTATTCTACCATCTGATGATTTGTTTAATCAAAATTACATTCTCTGAATAAGAACTTTAGAAATGAAGAATTCATGCCTTATTTTAAAGAAACCACTGGGAATCTTTGCACAATATTAATTTTTGAATTAAGAAAAGAGATTAAAATCATGTGTCAGGCAAGTTTAGATAAGACCTAATTTGTTCCTGTTATTGATACATTTCTAACACACATATATGTACATGCTTTATGGGTCCATTAAGGTGCCTGTAAGTTCTTGCTGAAAGAAAACCCAATGATTTGTACTGTAATTTCTTTATTTAGCTGCTTAATTATTCGTCAATTATTAATTGATGGATGAAAAACAGTTTTTCAAATTAAGCTTTGTGCTCTCATATTAAAAGGTATTTTCTCTTCTGTGCCTTTAGAGATCTTTTGTAACAATTTTTTTTTGAGACAGGGTCTTACTCAGTTGCCCTGGGATTGAGCGGCTTGGCATTGTAGTTCACAGCAACCTCAAACTTCTGGGTTTGAGTTATTCTCTTGCCTCAGCCTCCCAAGTAGCTGGGACTTCAGGCACCCGCCACAATGCCCAAACTCCTGAGCTCAAGCAATTTATTGCCTTGGACTCCCAGAGTGCTAGGATTACAGGAGTGAGACACCATGCCCGGCCTTGTTTATTTAATAATCTTTAAAAAATATTTAAGACTCTTAGTTTGGAGACTGTTAATTGTAATTTGACTTTTGAAAAGCTTCTTTCCTGTCAAAGAAAAGCTTGTTGTTTTTGAATTATAAATGTTATTGTGTAATTTCAAGCTTCCAGAGATTCTAGTACCTTAAAGTTCAGCAACCTGACTTTGAAAGTCAAATGCCCGAGAGAATCCTATTTCCATCTAAAATTAGAAATGATGTGCAGAGACTACAAGGCATTTCACCAGACATGGTAATTATATGTTTTTTCCTTTTAAGAAGACACAAAGCAAAAAATCAAGCAGTTAGCTTTTTATTAAATTAAGTCTTTGTTTGGACCGTACCTGTGTGCATTTATTTGATTTGAGAATCAGTATGGCTATGTATCCATGATACATTCCTTGCCACTGCCCATTTTTTGATTTAGAATTTTTTTTTTCCCTGAACAAATATATTAGATCTGTGGTCCCCAATCTGTGGTGCTGGGTCACTACTGGTCCACAGCCTGTTAGGAATGAGTTTGCACTGCTGGAGATGAGTGGCTGGCAAGCAGGGCTTCATCTGTGTTAACAGCCGTTCCCCGTCATGCACTTCACTGCCTGGCCTCCTGCCAGAGCCGTGGTGACATTAGATTAGAGGAGCACAATCCCTGTGTGAACTGTACACGTGAGGAGCTAGGTTGTGAGCTCCGTGTGAGAATCCAGTCCGCCTGATGATCTGAGGAGGAGCCAAGATAGTGATGTCCGTGCTGGGGACCAGCTGCAAATACAAGATTGGGCCGTCTAATGCAGCTCAGGATTCTCACTGATTCTGCATCATGGTAAGTTGTATAAGTACTTCATTATATATTACAAAGTAATTAATAATAGAAATAAAGTGCACAACAAATGTAATGCACTTGAATCAGCCTGGAACAATCCTCCTAACCTCCTGTCCTTGGAAAAATTGTTTTCCATGGTGCCAAAACTTCTGGGGACTGTTGTATTAGGTCGCACTAATGTTCTCATTCCTAATTTTGTATATAGCTAACTATGTTTGTCAACTATACCTTTGCAACTTTTACACCAAGTGCCTTTTTATGTTTTGAGCACCTTCTGTATTTGTTCTGTTTGTGCTCTGGGAGCCAGTGTGTACAACTTTGCCTGGCAACTTTAAATGTAAACTAACTTCTCAGAGGCTCTGTGGAGAATTCCCATTTGCATTTGGCCCCTACAGTATTTGACAGCTGATTATCATGTATAAGGATCTGCCTCCTCCCTCAGATTTTGGAAATTAACCTTGGGGAAGAAATTAAGATAGAACCCAAAGTGAAGAGGGAAAGTCCTCTCTGGGAGCAGGGCGGCCTTCTCCTGGCATCTGGGTGCCATATCCCTGCTGTCGGGCTACCCTGCTAGGCCAGCTGCTGCGTTCCCAGCCTACAGGGGAGTCCTGCTTAGGGCCCAGCCCCAGCCCAACTAGGCAGATCATCTGTGGTTTTTTAATTACCACTTCTGTAGCCCATTGGCATATATAATTCAGAACTAATTTATATTACCTTTAAGCCTAATAAGTGTGGTGTTTACCTGCATCTTAATATTTGTCCAATTATTTTTCTCCTGTTACAAATAAGGAGGTCCTGTATTAAATTTGAAAAATGGAAAAGTAGGGGACTAAGTTTAGAACAGTGATACCTCAGGTAGCATTACTGGGTAGGGAAAGCTTTGTCTTACTTACTGGATTTGTCAGATTGCTGCCTGCAACTCTGCTGTTCAATTTCACATTTAAAGATGTACTTGAATCTAAGTGGGACACTCCTCCCCTTTTAAAATGCTTCAGTAGTTTTCTATACTGTAGTGAAAAGGTGTGTGTGTCTCATTCCTGCAGTCTATAGGCAGAATCTGGCCTGCCAGACTTGTTTATTTGTACTGCTTAGCATTTAAAACCTGTACATTTCATACAAGGACCAGATTCTTAGCATCCCTTGAAAATCTGGAAAGTGTATCAATATTGAGCCCTTATTCTTGTGCTGCCTGCAGAAAAGCAACACCTCCCCTGCCATACCAATTGGTGCCTTACACTCAGGCTGCCTGGCCCACCTAAATTACCAGTCCGGGGGGCCCTCTAGGCACCCCTGGAAAGCCTCTCCATCCTTATTTCCCTCTTGTATTCACATCCACCTCTCTGCCTCACCAATAGAGCAATGTGCAGAGGTCCAAAGATGGGGCCATGACCTCTAGCCTCTGGACCTTTGCACATTCTAATCCCTCTTCTTGAAACATCCTTCCCCACTATGTCTTCCTGGCTGATTCTTACGTGGCCTACACAGCCCAGCTTGACTGCAGTTGGGAAGCCATCCCTGATGCCTCTTCCTGTCCGTCTGGTAGTGTTAGAAACACCCTTCTACAGAGCGTCACTGACTCTTTTTGGCACCTTGGTCATGGGCCTTTGCATACTGTGTGTAACTCAACAGTTCTCATACTGTTGCATGTTACATACAGTAACAGCCTTTAGATGGAGGCCTGGAGGGCAGGGCTGTCCCGTGCTTTTCTGTTTATTCAGCTACTCATGATTCATGGCACATAGTAAGCTTGCAATTCATTCTTTTTACTGACATGGTGTAATACTGGCCGAGGCAGTGGTTCTGGACCTTTGCTACACATTAGAATTACCTGGACAGCTTAAAAAACCCTCACTATCTGGGCTATGCCCTGGGCCAATTAATTCAGAACCTCTTACGGTAGGGCCCATACATCAGCAGTTTTAAAAACTCTTTTGGTGATTCCAATGCACAGCCAAGGTAGAGAGCATTGGCCTAAGGCACTTAACCAGGATAACCTAAAGAAAAACAATTCATGGTGGCGCCTGTGGCTCAAGGAGTAGGGCACAGGCCCCATATACCGGAGGTGGCGGATTCAAACCTGTCCCCAGCCACAAACTGCAAAAAAAAAAAAAAAATTCAGCATGATTTAGTTTGTGATTAAATCATTTAGTGACGATTTTAGGAAAATCCACCTGGAATTAAGGTTTTTAACTTTACCTACCACATAACAAGAAAGTTTTTAACTTTATCTATCACGTGACAAGTGCACCTGTCTTCAAGAAATTAGTTTCTCTTACAACAAACACTTCTGCAAGCTATATTGGTGGCAGGTAGCTGATCATCAGTGTCATTAACAGTACATTAACAGCTTTTGTAATTTTGGTAATTTATGTTGTGTAACCATGTGCCATTTTCTACCTTGCTGAGTTTTGATTAAATTTCAAGTAGATTATTTTTCAGGCACTCTAGCTTAGGTGTTGAGTTTCCAATGCAACCAGTTCTCTTTTGTGTATCTGTTTTGTTTTATATTGGGACTGCTAGTTGCAAAAAAAGACAAAAACAGAACATTAACTAATATCTGGTGTGGATAATGTACTTGGATAAGAGCCATTTGAACCTGGGGAGCACTCTCACTAGCTTCATTGTCTGAAACTAAATAAAAAATCCTGAGCCCATGATTAGTTTGGAGAAGGTTCAGGAAAGAAAATTGAAAATAGTGAATGAGTTGAGACATTTATCAATTGGGATTGCCTTTATTTTGGAGAACAAGAGACTGAGGTGACACATTTCTGTGTAAGCACTTTTTTGGTGAATGGTAACTTGATTGTGTTTCCACTGAGAATGAGGTAATAGGCATTTGGTTTAGTGAAGGGATTTTTAGAGATGTATGTCTGAAGAACCATTTCTTGTTAATAAAGACTACGTGACAATGGCATTCACCCTGTGGTCTCTTTCTTGAGTAAGCTTCATGAAGAAGATTGACTACTACTACTGACCAGAAAACTTCTGGAGATTTCTTTTATCTCTATGATTGGTAAATCTCTTCCAATTAATCTTTTGTATCTGAAGCAAATGATCTTTTTCACATTGCCCCATTTAGTTCACTGAGAAAGCTGGTTTATCTACATCGAATACACCACTCGTACTTTGTTGGCATAGTAATTTAGATTTTATAAGAATTTTCTGTGTATTCAAATCTGTTTTCCCCCTTGAGGTACCTGACGCTAGGAGGGAGGCATCCAGTTGTAACTTCTGTTCACCAGGATTTTCCTCCTTGTAGGAGGGAAGAGGGGCTATTAGGCTCAGCAGGGCTATAGGACTTGCATTAGCATGGTAAGGAGAGGCTGCCGCAGGGCCCTGGCCTGGAGGGGGAGGCTTTTCTTCCTGGGGAGCACTCCATGCCCCGGGGGCTCACTCCCAGCCCTGGAACGGGGCGTCAGGTAACTTGGAAGGAGCAGCAGCCAGCCCCAAAGAGCCAGACCTGAAGCTCTGCCCAGCCTCCTGTCACCCTCAGGATCCTGAGGACCCCTGGCATGTAATTAGTGCCCTGAGACAGTGGCTTTCCTTACAGGGTGGAGAAAGGAGCTGATTCATCATCCGCTTAGAGCACTCAGCTGGATCTCTCTCCACAGCCTTGTGAGCTGGGGATGGGGTTTGAACGTCTTCTACCACCCCCCGCCCCATGTCTGTAGCACAGACCCTCTCTGGAGGGGAGAGGAAGGTCACAGGTGGAGTGAATTCTGTCCTCCCGGTCACCTGTGCCCCTGCTCTCTGCTCCTGCTGCCGCTGTCTCCACCTCCTCTCGTGATCAGGGAACCGGCCTCGTACATTAGCGCAGGTGAAGAGTGGTGGCAGTGCCTCAGCAGGGCACGAGAGCTGGTGGCTGGGGCAGGAGGATGCCAGCTGCCAGTGTTGGAGTGCCTGGCACCAGCACTCTCCCCAGGACGCGTTCCCAAGGCCAGCTCTGCCTGCCTGGGGCTGCCTGCTGTTTGGAAATACAGAGTTCTGATCTAATTCTGATAAAGTACTTTTTTCCCTTGAGTTGCTTACATTGTATCCTGATTCCCTGTGTACCTTTGATGGTGGAGATTACTGCTCCATTGCCGTCATGGCAGTTTGGTAGGAAAGTTGATTGTATTTACCATGACTCGGAAGGTGAAAAATTTCAGTCCTATCTCACGTCCCTGCCTCCCCCTACCTCTGGCTTCTCACGTGGAGTTTCTCACCTGAGTGCTTGACTTTAGTTCTCAAGCCAATCTGGGGCCAAAACAAATAGTATTTAAACGGCTTCAAACCCTCAGCTTGTCTGTGTGGGGCCCAGGCTACCTTTCCCGCCAGGTGACTTCCTGGACTCCTGTGGTGCGGACTGAGTCACAGCTGTCCCGTGTGGCTGCTCTGAGCCCTCCCGCGCCCTCCGGAGGAATTGGTGCCTTCCTGCTCCCCTCTCTGCACTCGCTGTCTTGCGTCATGGCTGGTGTACCATGCCCTCTGTGCACAGGAAAGCACTTTCCTTGCTTGGCTGCTCCTTGGAAATTGGCTTTTGCATTTGGTTACTTTTCCCAGTTTCTGCGTAACGTGTATTAGTAGGTCTTGGGTGAAGTTTTCTTCCTGACTGTCCTGGGTTTCCTCAAGAGGGATTATGCAGTTGTACAAAAGGGGGAGAACCCAGGAAGAGGGCTGCTTTGTTGCTCTCCCTCGTGTCCCAGTTTGCTAGCTGTTCCTGTGACTAAAATCCGCCTGCGTGCGTTTACCTGTAGGGAGGGTCAGGTGACTGTGCACATAGCCCTGTAAGTTTCCAACCTTTGGCATCTGGAGTCTTCTGGCTTTTAACTTGTTTAGCTCAGCACTGAAAATAACATTTGTTGCTATTAAATTGGTCCCCAGTGGCCATTTTCTTTTTCCACTCTATAGCTACCAAGCAGCTGGGCATGAATCAGTAGAGGCGAGAATATTTTAACCAGAGACATTTGGATCTGGCAGTAGAGTAGTACTGCCCGGACCGAGGCAGAGGTGGGCAGCCAACTGGCAGGGCATAGAGCTACTAGCATTTGCTTGTGGATGGCCTGCGAGCAAATCCTGGATACAAGTTCAGTATCTAAAGAGAAAATTTAGGAGGCTATAAATTGTAGATGACTCTGCCCTTCATAACAAAAGTTGAATATCATTTAGAGTACACCTCACTAAGCACTCTGGTGTTGATGATCCAGTTTGCAACATCTGTTAGGTTGACTTGATGGTTATTGTAAGTTTCAGGGAGTGTTCAACTGCCTATTTTACTAGTATCATAAACGTGAATGGAAAATATTTTCTGTAATTTCAAATGATAGAACTCCAGAGGCCTTTGATCATTTTAAAGAGCCCACGATCAGCTCAGATCTCCCTAGGTTTCTGCTCACTATGTTGTGGCCTTCTGAAATAGCTCTAATGAGACTGTGGGAAGTATTGATTTTTGGTGACAGATTAATACATAAGTTGGAATATGCAAAGACATGGAAATAGAGGAAATAAATAGATGAAATATTACAATGAAATATTATAAGTAAAATATTATAATAAGTGAAATATTATAATGAAGGTGTCTAAGGGGCTGCTGTTCCCTTCACTTGACAGTGGGAAGTGTCTGGAGTGACGGCAGTGAGTCCCGGCCCCTTCTCCCTGTCTTGAAACCAGAAGCACGGCCGTCTGTGCGTTACCCACTGGCAGTGCCACACTTCTCATCTGGAGCACCTCTGACCTTGCTTGGACTGTGTTTTCCAACGTAGGGGTTGGCAAACTGTGGCCTAGAGGCTGTTTTTGTGTGGCTTCATGAGCTATGAAGGGTGTTTTATGTTTTTAAAGGGTTAGAGGAAACAAAAATGAATATTCAACAGAAAAGCCATAAGGCTCACGAAACCTGAATTCTCAGACCCTGCGCAGAAGAAGTTTGTCAGCTCATCTTTTAATGTGTTATGAGAGATCTTGCTATGAGCTGAAACTGAATATTCTAAATGGTGCCCTCTGGCAGCGGCACTATGGAAGCATGGAAGGGGCTGGGCTTTAGAACCCACACGCCTGGTTCGGAATCCTGGCTTTCCGACTTTCTACCTGGGGAGACTGAGAACATAACTGAGGTCCTCTAAGCTTCAGCTCCCTCAAGGTTGTTGTAACTCGGCGCCTTCTACTTAGTTGATCATAGTAGATGATAACTCCTCAGTCAAAAACAGTAGACCACCTGTAAAGCCTGTGGGTGGCTGTAAAAAAGTCTGTGACGGGCTCCTATGCAAATGGGCAAGGGGGAAAGGACAGCTGGGTCAACACCCGGGACCTGCCGGGTACTTGGTGTGAGTCTGAGTGAGCATCGTGGCATCACCTCAGTCCAAGGTGGGTCCCCTGATTGTGGTGTGGCTACTGCTCCTGCCTAGCTGGCCGCCGCTTCAGAGTGCGGAGCAGGACACTTTTCCCTCGGGTCACTGCTTGGTGGCTCCCACGCCCTCCAGCTGCCTGAAGTTAGTCGTTCATGTCTTTGGACCTGTGCTCTGAGTACTTAACCGAATATACTCGAACACTGGGGCCTTTGATGGTGGTTTGCTGTTGAGAACTGTTCTTTCGCCTCTCTTTTCACCTTCCCCTTCTTTCATAAAGACAATGTGTCCGTGTCCATTTATAGGGTCAAAAAGAATTTGATCCTTCTTACCTATTCCTTCCTCATTTGTCACTGTGATTTTCTTTTTTTTTTTAATTAAATCACAGCTGTGTACATTAATGAATCATGGGGTACAATGTGCTGGTTTTATATACCATTTGAAATATTTTCGTCAAACTGGTCAACATAGCTGTCACCGCGTTTTCTTAGTTATTGTGTTAAGACATTTATATTCTACACTTAATAAATTTAACATGTACCCTGGTAAAATGCACTGTAGGCGGGGTCCCACCAATTACCCCCCCTCCACCCATCCTCTGTCCTCCCCTCCCTACCTTCTCCTCTTTCCCCTTCTTCTTGGGCTATAATTGGGTTACAGCTTTCATATGGAAGTTTGAGTGTTTATAAATTGGTTTCATAGTAGGGCTGAGTACATGGATACTTTTTCTTCCATTCTTGAGATACTTTGCTAAGAAGGATATGTTCCAGCTCCATCCATGTAAACATGAAAGAGGTAAAGTCTCTCCTAACATTAGACAAGGGGCTTAAACTGTTGTGTCTTTTTCTTCATAAAATGAAATTAACAGTATTTCTCAAAAGCATTGCGTTTGGGAATGAGAGTGTGTGAGTACTTTTCAATGGAGGCTGAAGTTTTAGATATGATTTTAGAAAATCAATCTTCTTTTTGCTTGCTGTTTTGAAATGACTGGGCCTGGAAAGTTCTCTGGCTCTGTAGTTATGAACTGCTTGATTTTTTTTTTTTTTTTTTTGAGACAGAGCCTCAAGCTGTCACCCTGGATAGAGTGCTGTGGCATCACAGCTCACAGGAACCTCCAATGCCTGGGCTCAAGCGAGTCTCTTGCCTCCACCTCCCAAGTAGCAGGGACTACAGGCGCCCGC
>CAUYRH010175852.1:0-17185 GCA_963574655.1 Perodicticus potto | reverse complement strand
GTCTTTCCTGCTGTTTCATAACATGGTGGAAGGTCAAAGGGGAAGCAGACCCAGCACAAAGAGCATCCTTGCTTTATAACAACCTGCTCTTGTGTGAAATAATCCCGTCTAGTGAGAGCGAGGACTCACTATTGTAAGAAGGGCACCAAGCCACTCATAAGAGATCCACTCCCATGACCCAAACACCTTCATTAGGCCCCACCTCTTAAGGTTCTCCCTCCTGGCATCATTACACTGGCAATTAAATTTCAACATGAATTTTGGTGGGGACAGACCATATCCAAACAATAGCAGGAAAGTAGTCATTAATCAAATAATCATACAAGAAATACTATAGTAACACACACAAGGGCCCTGTGGGCAGGGAAAAGTTTCCAGTGTGGGAGGAACACACATTTGGGAGGGAGAAATATGTCTTAAAGGGTAGGAGGGGAGTGTTAGATCATTACATTAAGAGGATTTTTTTCCTAAGTAAGATAGAATGTTCTTAAAGGGTATTCATTAGGTACAGGTATATCAAGCCTGACATCTAGGTTTCTGGTGACTTTCCAGAGATAGGTAATATCTGAGGAAGAGATAGTGTTTAAGGTGGAAGATCACAGTTTTGGACAGGTTGTTTGAGATGCTTTTGAGATATTCAGATGGTGGCATTAAGCACGAGATTCTACATATGCCTCTGGAGTTCCAAAATGAGAAATGGATTCCGTGTACATGTTGGAAGACAACAGCAAACAATAGTAACTGAAACCAAAGCAGTGACTATCTCAGCTGGAGACAGGATCTAGAGTGAGTCTAGAAGAAAGCCTAGAATCTAGAACTAAAAAGTGCAATGGCTAGCTAGAGGAGATTGGGCCAGCTAGGCAAAAATACAGCAGCCGTAGGAGTAGAAATAAAGTGAGTAGACTGTCTTAGGGAGGTGGTGGTCAGTAAGGTCACACAATCAGGCCAGCAAGGTGGCCTCACACCTGTAATCCTAGTACTCTGAGAAGCTGAGGCAGGTGGATTGCTTGAGCTCAGGAGTTCAAGACCAGCCTGAGCAAGAGCAGGACCAGTATTTTTTCTACTAAAAATAGAAACACTAGCCGGGCATTATGGTGGGCGCCTGTAGTCCCAGCTACGTGGGAGGATGAGGCAAGAGGATCACTTGAGCCCAAAAGATTGAGGTTGCTGTGAGCTATGACGCCACGGCACTCAACCCAGTGTGACAGAGTGAGACTCTGTTAAAAAAAAAAATTAGGTCACACAATCCAAGTAAGATAGGGTGGATACACGGCCAATTGAACTAGCTATACTTTAGTCATGAGGGCCAGAATGACAACTGTTTTAATGTAATAAGTGATGGGTACAGAAGTTCAATTGAAAAGGGCTGAGAAATAAGCAGGAGGTAGAGAAACAGAGGCAACGAGGCCAGACAATTCCTTCCAGAAGTTTTGCGTGAAAAGGAGAGAGAACAGTAGCTGGAGAGGAGGTTAGTACAGTAGAGGGTTATTTATGTTGTTGTGTTTTAAGAGAGGATAGAGGTTGTGCATGTTCGAAAGCTGATGGAAAGTATCCAGTATAGAGTGAAGCTGAGGATATGGAAGAGAGAGAGAACGACACACAGAGAGGAGCGTGAGAACATGAGAGATGAGATTCACAACCAGGTGAATCTCACACACAGGGAGCAAAGGAATGGGCAACAGCTAAGTGCAATAATGCACGTGAATCCTACAAATACAAAGTTGAGGAAAGTATAAAATAAAAATCCATATAGCATAATTGTGTTCGGATAAAGTTCAACAACAAGCAAAATTTAAAAGCAATGTTTGGGGATACACATTTAGAATGAAGAAGAAGATAAAAACTAGGTAGAAGTACAAGAAGTAATTACCAATAAATCTGGGGTAATGATCAATATTGTCACACAATCCAAGTAAGATGTGGTGGATGTAAGGCTGATTGAAGTAGCTGCTCTGAGTCATGAAGGTCAGAACAATAACTGTTTTAACGCAGTACGTGATGGGTACAGAAGCTGAGTTGGAGAGGGTTGAGAAATAAGGGACGAGATTCATTCATTCTCATTCCTGGATGAGACTCACAACTAGATGAATCCCCGGCACACGGGAGACATTTGAATATTGAAAGCTCTCTAAACAGGTATTTTTAACTTTAAAAAAATTGCTAAATATAATAGACACGTAGAAAAGATTGATGAAAACAAATACGTAGCTTATAAATCACTATAGTGAACATTCATGTTTCCAGACAAAAGTAAAACATTGCCAGCAGTCCAGAACCCCCTGCCCGTGTACCCCCACCTTTTTAAAATCACAACATCTCCCTCTAGTGATAACCTCTTCCCCAGATTTGTTGGTAATTACTTCCTGTTCTACCTGATTTTTTTCTCCTTTCTAAATGCATATCCCTAAATCATGCTGTTATATTTTGCTTATTTTTGAACTTTATATGATTATACTATGTGGACTCTTCTGTTTGATACATCTTACTCAACATTATACTTTTAGGATTCATCCACGTTGTTGCATGCAGCTGTGGTTCCCTCATTTTCATCCCTGTATGGTATTCCAGGGTATGAGAACACCACAATTCATTTATCCTTTCTACTACTACTGAGCATTGAATTTGTTTCTTGTTCAGGGTTTAATATAAAAATGCCCAATGGATATTCTTGTACCTGTGTTCTGGTACACACATGACTGAGTTTCTCTTGGGTATATTCCTAAGAGTGGAAATTCTGGGTCACAGAGTATGTGAATCTTCCCTAGCTAATACCAAACTGTCCCAAAGTGGTTGTACCAGTTTATACTCATATAATAAAAGGTGTTCAACCTAATTAGAATGGAGGCAAATTATCTCATTATTATTAACACATCTTTACTTGTTTTCCAAGGCAGTATCTTCTGGAGCCATGTGTTTCCTTGGGCTAAGTTCTAACTCACTGTTTCTCCTTTCTAGCTTAGGGCTGACTCAGAGTTTCTGTCTCAGCAAGTTTGTTACCATTAAGTGGATCCCTGTTTCTTTCGTATGTTACAAGTTTGCTTATTCTTTGCTAAGACTTGAGGGGGAACAAATACTCTTATAGCATTCGTGATACACATGATTGTTACCTCTCAGGATGGGTCACCTCTGCAGACGCTGATTTTTGTGTTCAGTGTAGTGTTGCATTTGGGCAATTGAGTGGAAGGCTGAGAACGTGACATCTGGAGCTGGATTGTCTACATTTGAATCCTTGCTCTTCACTTACTAGTTATGTGACCTTGATCAAGTTATTTCACCTCTCTAGTCCTCAGAGTGTTCACCTATAAAATGAGAATAATAATAACAGTACCTATACCTCACAGGGTAACTGTGTGGGGATTACATGAGAGAATACATGAAAAGTACGTATTAGGGTGCAGGGTCTGGCATCCTATTGCTTTGATTTATATTCATTTTAGGTTTGGTGACAGTAGAGGTCATGGGTTATGAACATGTGTTATAAACATGAGTCAGATGGAATTCAGGTTCTGGCTGCACTCTGTTCTGGATATTTATTTGACCATGGGCAAGTTATATAATATCCCTACATTTCACTTCCTAGTCTGTATAAAGTGGGGTCATAGTTGCTACCTTTCTCACCCGTGTTGTAAAGAGTAATTGAAGTGGCTAATACAAAATGCTGAGTGCTGAGGAGGGATGCAATGGCTGGTAGCTGCTGTCATTTTAGCAGGTGAGAGCTTCTATTCCTGCCCTGAGTTGCTGGTGGTGAATAGCACATGGGCCTTAAAGCCATAGGTCCTATGCATGTGACTGAGGAGAGTGAAAAATGTGTGAAGAGTTAGAGTGGTGAGATGACAATGAGAATCACTCCCATTTCTAGGCAGGTTCTGGGCAGGGCATGTGTGACTGAATGAGACCTGGTCCACTTTTTAGGGGCTTAGGTAGGTGGGTATCACAGGTAACACATATATGCTAGTAACTAACAGGCAGAATATTAGTGTGTACGAAGCAAAAGCTTCAGTGGTCCTAGGGAGGAAATACCTAGTTTAGTGGTCTTCTTGGAGGAAAAAGTTTTAAAGACGGGTTTCAACATATGCACAGAGGTTGTTGAAAATACTGGTTAGGAAGTAACAGCGTGTTGTGAAGAGCTTTGAATACCAGGCCAAGTAACTTTTCTTTAATTCAGTAAGGAATATGAAGGCATAGTATTATAAGGTGGCTTTAAGACAGGAACTAGTCTGAAAGATGCCCAGGCATACTTTCAGAAACCCTACTAACTCTCCTCCTGGCACTGCCATTAAACTTTATCTGGTGCTTTTAGAAACTGATATTTGGGCTCGGCGCCTGTGGCTCAATAGGCTAAGGTGCCAGCCATGTACACCTGAGCTGGCAGGTTCGAATACAGCCTGGGCCAGCCAAACAACAAAGGTGGCTGCAACCAAAAAATGGCCGGGCGTTGTGGCCGGCACCTGTGGTCCCAGCTACTTGGGAGGCAGAGGCAGGAGAATCGTTTGAGCCCAGGAATTGGAGGTTGCTGTGAGCTGTGATGCCACTGCACCCTATCCAGAGTGACAACTTGAGGCTCTGTCTCAAAAAAAAAAAAAAAAAAAATAGAAGCTGATATTTGGAGAGAGAAATGCCTAGGACATTTTAATGCCAAATTATGTTGTTTTCTACCATGTTTCCAAAAACCACTGCCAAAGTGGCTGGGGTTATTGTAAACCTCACTGTATTACCTTATTGCCTATGAACTAGAGAAACTGGACTGTGGAGATGACAAAATTGTATAGAACTAAATATAGGCAGACACAAATGAGTACAGATTTGAACAAGTTCGGTAGATTGTAACATTGACAATATTCTGATTGTGACATTATTTTATAGTTTTGGAAGACATTACCAGTAGGGAAAACTGAGCAAAGTGAATAAAGGATTTCTGCATATTATTTTTTACAACGGCAAGCAACATGCATTAGTAAAAGTTATGTTTTGTAGAAAGTGTGCTGCCGTAAGTCACATTACACTTTCCTCAGCGGTCCGTATTAAGGGATTTCTGGGGCACAAAACAGGTGCCATTATTTATTGTAAGGGCCCTCCTTGAAAAGCTATCTTAATGCCTACAAGGAACAGGATCCATCGTACAGGAATTGCTTGGCTACTTTTAGCGAAATTTAAAATTATGATTACCCCAGACTTTACAGTCCCAGTAGGTTAAATTTATCCCTGTTTTCTGATTTGTCCACTGGGTCTACTGTATCACTTCTGCGTTGTCAACTCCAGGGTAAAATTACTCTTCTATTATTGAAACGAAGTTTCTTAACAAAGAAAGTGGTGACTTAAAGGTGCTGGATACAGCATAAAGTTTAGGAAGCTCTTAGCGATCCTTCACTTTTGAAAACCAGAACCAGCAAAGATGAGTGAATTTGGTTCAAGTGACTACGAAGACGACAGAGCTAGCAGGGCAGGATTGCTTGAACTCTGTAATTATCCTTCTCTGCCATGCAAAAGGTCTTCCCTTTCCAACAGCCAGATGGACTTCGACTTGAGTGAGAGCTGTGAACTTTTATAAAAGTGAAAGGGAAAGGGAAAGAAATGGCAGCCTGGGAATCTGGTCCGGAGAAGGCGTCCACTGCGCTGGAATACCACCACCTGAATTTTCAGAAAAGAAACTTCTTTCCCACACTCGCAGACCTCCGCGAGTACTGGAGCGCTCAGCGCGGCCGCTCGGGCTCCCGCTTGGCGGATTAAGGAAACTGAGGCACGGCAGGCGCAGCGCCCTCCCCCAAGAGGGAACCCAGGCTTCCACAGCTCTTCGCGCGGGCGCAGGCACTTCCAAGCCACCCTGCTCACGTCCGCCCCGCCCTGGCTCGGGACAAAGCCCGGAGCCCGCGCCGGGAGGAGGAGGGCGGCTCCCTCGCGCGCCGCGCTCCCCCCGTGGGCGCCAGACTCCGCCCCGCCACCCCTCCTGGGGGAGCCGGTGCCCCAACAGTGAAGCGGCCCAGCCGGGCCCGCCCCGAATCCCCATGACGTCACCGGCGGCGGCAGGCCCCGCCCCCGGCCCCGGGCGGCAGGCCGCATGACGTCACCGAGGCCCCACCCCTCCGGAGCGAGTTCGGTCCCGGCGTTCATTTCATTCCTGTCCTCATTCCGAACATTCTTAGCATCGCTCGCGCCGCGCCGCGCCGCCCGAGCCGAGCCGAGCCTCTGCCGCCGCCGCCGCGGCCCCGCCGCCCGCCGCGGGCGCCCACCAAGCACTTTGCAGACTCGCTTCCACCCTGCGGGCCATTCCACGCGGCGGGGCCCGGGCCCGGGGCGGCGCGTCGGGGGACAGGCCATGCAGTGACGCCCCCCTCAACCCCGCCACCTTTGCCCGGAGCGCGGGCAGTAGCCCAGCGCGCCCAGCCGGCCCGGGGCAGGAGAGGTCCTAGGCAGGGGTGGGGTGGCCCGGTCCGGGGACCGGGAGCCGGGCACCGAGCAGAGGGCGGGGGAAGCGGCGCCGAAGTTTGCCTCGGACTCGCCGGGCGCAGCGGCGGCTCCCTCGGCCAAGGTAAGTTGGCGCGCGGGGCGGATGCTGGGTGCGGGGGGCGCACGGGGCGGCGGGCGGCGGGGGCCGGGCAGCGCGTCTCGCGCGGGCCGCTCTGTCTCTGTGGGCTGCGCTTTGTGTGAGGCCGACGGGCGGGCACGCGGAGGGCCGTGGCCGGGCCCCCGCACCCGCCTCCCCGCGCCCCCTCCGAGGTGAGCGGCCAGGCGCCGCCGCCGCGCGAGTTGCCGGGACGCCAAGTTGGGCCGCGCGTTGGGAGCCCGCGCGGCAACAGGCGGCCCCCGGCGGTGGCCCTGGAGGCGCCCAGCCGGCCCCGCCGCGCCCCCCGCGCACCCCTTCTCCAGCCGCCTGCACGCGCACACACGCACACACACCCTCGGGCGCTTTTCACGCGGTTCTCCGAGGGGCCAGAAGTTCGGCGCGAGCGCGGGCGGGGAGAGCCGCCGCCGCCGCCTCCTCGGAGCCCGGAGCCGCCCCGATCCCCCGTCCCCCAGGCCACCCCCCGGCGTCAGAACCCCCAGAAGCCGGCCCGGGGTCTGCGCTGACTTGTGCTGCTGGTGGGAGTTTCGCTCCTTCCCAAAGATGAAAGAAGGAACGGTCGTCTTTGCAGCTTCTCCAGGACTGTTGCTGTTGCCGCCGCCGCCGCCGCCGCCGTTTCATTGCACATTCAAGTGGAAAATTTTCAGGAGTCAGCAGAAACATTGTGTCCAAAAAGGACTGAGTCGCAGTTACCACCAAACCCAGGAGGAGACTCTCCCTGGAAAACTTCCCTTCGGTAGGAAATACTGGGGGATTTGTTTGTTTATTGGAAGAGAAATAATCCCCAGAAGGGGAGAAAATCAGGGTACACTTCTAGTCTTTGTTCGTAGCAGCAGCACTTGTTTTCAAAAGTCCAGAGGCCCGCTTTAAAGAAAGTTCAACTTATATGAGTTTCCTTAAAAAATGTGTTTGTATATTTTAAAAGCCAAAGCAGCATTTTTAATGAGTAAAAAAAGAGGAGCTCACGCTTTCTTTATCTTCCTCGCAGAAAATAAAATCCACATCAGTTTTCTTTGCTTTTTGTCTTCTTTAAAGATTTATTTAAAGTTGAATGGTGTCACTGTATAAAAATATTTATGAAACAATGAAATACCAGAGTTTCTCAGGAGGCTTGTTAACTTCTTAGAAGCAAGTGGCTTCCTGTGATTTGCAGAAATGAAAATTGACCTCAGTGAGCCTTGGAAACTTAGAGACAGATGATGTTCCTGGAGCAGGGAATGTAAAAAGGCTGTATTTCAAAACAGTGCCTTGGAAGGAGCTCAGGTCTGTAAAGCCTGTCAGATTTGAAAATATTAATAGTAAAAAATAAATAAAATAAAAATGCTACAGATATTGCGAAGGCGAAGAACACTATCAGTTCATGGCAATCACAAGTTTCTGTCTCTGCACCCTCCTCCACCTGGATTGTTTTGGAAGTTCAGGAGGTCTGATTGCTTGGGGTGTGCTGAGTACCTGTAGTGGCTGCTTGCATAGACACATCCTTCCCTTCAGGGGGAAGTGGTCCACTCCCTAGAGAGCCTGGAGTGGGCTCCTTTCTCTGCAGACTGTAGTGATTTTGCCAGTCTCTTACCTGGTGGGGCTTCTCTGCCGGCATACTCTGAGGCAGAGGTTGGGGAACAGGGTGCTTCATCCATCCTTCTACTGTTGGGTTTGTGCCCTTTGTAAATAGCAGGATCTTTGGGCCTAAGCACATGTGAATGTTTATAAGGGCCAGACTTCTATCTAACTTTGCTAAGAGTCTCTCCTCTTTAGAAGGAAATAGTAGAACTAATTACAAAGTGACTCAGGAAAGACAAATGGATTAGTTGAACCGTTGTCAACAGTGTGCTTTTGAATTGTTGATTATTTTGGGGGAAAAGGCTTATTTTTCTAACCTCACTATTTCCATAAATGGTCACAGATATTTTTGTTTAGTATTTCTTTGTATGTGTTATTCTGTGTTGAACTCTCAGGTTTCAGTTTTTAAACAGGGTTTACAATTCTTTTATTTATAGTTGGTATAAAAAAATGAAGTGATAAGCTGTATCTATTACCAGTTCTAGCTGCTGGTAAGTGCCAAGTAGACCATTTTATTTTAACTTGAGTGGTAAGTAAAAAAATTGGATCTGCATTTTTTAAGGGGAGTGTTAGAATTTTTTTAAAACACGGTTCCAGCAAAATCAATGTGACTCTTTGCCTTGACAATACGAGTAAAAAAAATTGTAAGAAACAATCTTCGTGTAAATTCCTTCTGTGTGATTCTTTATAATGAGCTCCAGGGAACATGCCTGAGAGAGATTATTGGAGGGTTTTTTTTTCCCCTTTCTTTTCCCAAAACAAAAACTAGGACTCACCATGACATATACTTAATGAAATTTAATTTAAAGAAGGAGGATGTCCTAGCTTAGTTTGAGCCAGACTGAAATGAATTTCTCACTGAGAGGCTCTTCCTTGCATTGTGGTACAATATGCCCAGGCCCTAGCAGCAAGCTAATTACACATAAGGGCGTTTGGAAGGGGAGTCTGGGGGGAATCGGCTTCTTCCTCTCCTTCTCATTTCCTCCCCCCCCCAATTTGCTTTATACAGTAAGAATTACATATTCATATACTCACTTTGGAGACTGGCCTTTCCTTTTATTAGAAAAAGGACAGATAACTCACAAGGAAAAACATGTTCAAGTGTTTTCCTGCTTGAGCTTCAGCAGTTTATAAACAATTTTGAGTTCTGTTGGTTTTGACCATACAGAGCAGCAAGTGTGAGGGCATTTCTTACAGGGAAAATTTGGGAAGAATATACTTACGGTGTATCAGCCATATTTAGATTGTATTTGTCGTCACATTTCAGCGGAAAAGTATGTAAAGTGAGCAGTCTAGAGAACATAGATGCCAATTGTTAAATAGACCTTTGACGATAGGAGCTGTGCCAGGAACAGTATTTTAAGGTCACTTGCTTCTGAAATGGATTGATCTCTTACACATGGTGGTCGTACAAGAACCTGCACATCTGTCGGATTACTTGTCTCTCTAATCTCATGGTTATTAATAGTGAGTATAATTATACTACCTGCACATGAAAACTATGGTGTCTTATCACTTAAAAGATTGGTGCAAATAAGTGTATGATCTGGTGGATTTAAAAATTGACCATATTCACATAATAGACAATATGTGATAACAGTTTTACATGTATATTTTAGGCATTTTTTTCTTGTTCCCAATAAAGAGATTGTGAGAGGAAAAATTATTGTATACAGAGAGGGTGGAAAAATTTATATGAATTTTAAGAAAGGGAAAAAACTGTATTAAATCTGTAACACTCAAGTCACAGCTTTTGTGATTGTAAGAGGTGCTCAGCGTGACCTGTATTCATCATTTGCTATTGACATATACCAAGTATCACAATTTTGATATAGTTTTTTCCTCTCTTAAAATGTGTATACATTTTTTTGGTACACCCTGTATATTTCTGAGTGAAAGTTGTGTTTAGAGGTTGAATCCATTGAGTGATAAAACTTTTAGGGGTAGGGGTGACACCTGTGGCTCAAGGAGTAGGGTGCCAGCCCCATATACCGGGGTGGCATGTTCAAGCCCGGCCCCTGCCCTCCCAAAAAACAAAAAACTTTTAGGGGTGTGTTTTCTCCAAAGGCTGAAAAATACAGGCCAAAGTAAGTGTCCAACTTTCTCTGTAGAACTACAAGAATATCTGACCTAACCTTTCTGTTAAATGCAGGCATTACAGCTTCTCCTTTGGAGTTCAGTGACTGGAACTACACTGCTTATGTTCTATGTTTTGAACTCAGCAGGAAAAATATAAGGCTTATTCCCCTTTGATAAACTTAGCCTGCACTGCTGGGCTAACTTGGGGACTGAGGAATGGCTGGCACAATCTTTTTATACCTGTGTGATACTTTTTCTTAATTTTATCCGTAGAAGGCACAGATTACCTATAATGATATTTAAATTAGATCCCAAATTGCGTTTGAACATCAGTGAAAAATTTTCGTATTTGCAAAGGTGATAAAATTCAGGCACATTCAAAGCACCTAGTTTTTTAGGATTGAGCTTTTTGACAGGTGGTGGTCTAATTCAGACCCTGTTGTGTTGCAGTTCTACAGAGAAAGTTGCAGTTATTGTGTACATTCTGGGCCTCCCTTCAGGTAGTTTGTGGCATGCTAGAATATTTGGATCTAAATATTTGGACTGTTTTTCTGTGGGTTTTGTTTTGTTTCAAGCTGTGAACTTTTGAATCCTCAGTCTGTAAGATTTGCATTATAAGCTTCCTTGACCCTGTTCTGTATTTGAAATTGGAATTGAAATTTGACCATTTATTCAGATACATTCAGGCTTTGTAGTGGTGCAGAATAAATACGTATTTTTATTTTAGTCAAAGCAAATGGGATGCCCTGGTGGGTGGGTTTTCTAGACAATGTTTCTTACAGAATGGGTTACTCCCTACTCTTAAGTTCTCTTTTTTTGTCTATGACTTTTTGTATGGTTGGGAGGATTCTCAAAAAAATAGTTTCCATAGTCTGGGAGTCCTGGCTAACTGTGAAACCCACTGTTCTATCTTCTGATTGGATAATGGTGTGTGTGTGTGTGTGTGTGTGTGTGTGTGTGTGGTTGGGGGGGTCCTATAAGAGGCTGTTTTTGTTTGTTTGTTTGTTTTTGTTTTCTACTTTTGTGGCAGGCCAAAGGAGGACTGTGTTACCCGCCCCTTTCCCAACCCCTGTTGTTTCGACTTTTCTGCTGCCGTGCTTTCTGCCCTTTTTCATGATTCGCATTAGTTTTTAAGACTCTGTCTTAGGATTTCATTAGCAGTTTTAATTTGAAGGGACAGGGCCCCGAAAATGGGTTCAAAAGAAAAGCCAGGTTATTGATGAACAAGTTAAGTATTTGTCATCTTCAGGGGAGCATTCTCCTTGCATCTGACAGGTTTAGACGCCTGTGTAAAGTAACTGAAACACTATTGACTGGGGATATACAACATTGAGGAGTACTGTTGTTTTTACTGATACATAAACTGAAAAACTGCTGCTAATGGTGGGAAATGTTAATTATGTGAGAACATATTGAACTTACATTCTCTGGCATGAACTTTTTAAAAAAAAAAAAGCATCAACTGTGCTGCCTTTTTTTTTTTTTTTTCATAGGCACAGCTTTCTAATTATCATAATTCAGTTCAGCTCCGCTCTTGGATGGTGTTCAAGTGCAATCTCAATTTAACTTGAAAGGAGTTGTTTTTTTTTTTTTTAACTGAGAATGTTTAAGAAAATTTGAAAAGTTCATCCACAAATGTTGTCTGGTTAGGTATGGGTAAATTGAAATGAAATGGGTGCCTTTCTATAATAGTTTAGTACATCTGAATGTTAAGACAGATACTCTTTGCCTTTTTTCTCTTTGCCCTTTATCCACACCTGCTTCTTGTGTGTTTTTGCATAACCCGATACTGCAGGCTGCTGAGTTCTCTTTGAAAACCAGCCTTTTCTGTAATAGATAGTAAACTGTAATAAATGAATACTTTATTATTAAGCAAAGACAGGAAAGTCTTTTGAGTAGAAAGAAACAGCACATGATTCATTTGATGAAAATCACTGTTAATCTTTTATATTAACCAGCAAGGTGATTGTCTTATCAGTTCCTTCTTTCCACCCTGACTTGATGGTATTTTGCCAGGGGAGTCATCTCTGACAGCGTTCATTCCAGTGGCCAACATCCTTTGACTTTTCTGCATCCTTAGTAGCTTTTCTAAGACCAAAAGAAGTTAATGAAGCCCAAGTGCCGAATCCTCTAGGACTCAATTTTAATTGTAAGAGAGAACAACTTAGATGGGTCTTCCGACTTTTGTCCAGTCTTACTTCTGCTGAAATGCAGAGAGCCCGCGGAAACCAAATGACTTCATTTGCTCTGGCACTTAAGAACTGAATTCACTTCCATGGTGGTGAAATAAAAGGAGCCAAGTGTTTTAAATAGCCACTCCCCGAGGCCCGCCCGCCCGAGTGTTTTGAGAAAAGCGCATTGTCTGCTTGCAGCTCTAGCTGGGAGTCTGCCTGACTTGCCCTCTCCCACCAGGCAGCTCCGTTTCTGAAGTTAACATCTGGTTTTCTCTCTGTTCACCTGGTCTCTCCCATACATGCAGTGCACACATGCATTCTGCAGGTAACACAGATTTGTGACATTAAATGTGTGTGTGTTTCAGATCCCTGCTGGGACAGGGGAGGTGCAAAGCTAATGGCACAAAATAAAATGTAAACACAGCGGCTGCCCTACATGCCGCCGCTGCTGGGTTTCTGTCCGATGGTGCTTTCTGGGTAGGCGTGTCTATTGTTGTGGCAGCAACAGGCGGCAGAAGTTGGGGCACCATATGGCGGATATGGGCCTCAGATAAGCTGACTGGTAATTTAGCTTATCAATAGCATTTTGATATGCTTCATTTTCAGATCACCCATCCCTCTGTGGCTAGGGGTGTCTTCAGGGCTAACTGATTCTGAAACCATTGTGAGCGATGCTTCCTTTGGTGGAATCTTTTTCAGTCCTTTCTCCCTGGCTGCCTTTTCATCTCAAAGCCTTTTGGAGACAATGGTGGTGAGAGTTAGAAAGAGCCCCATCAGCTGAAGGAGCTGTCAGCCCCCATCTTGAAATCTGGGGCAGTTGGAAGACCCTCAAGTGTTGTCATTGAGAGAAAAATAGAACACATATACTTAATAGCATAAATGGCATTTCAAATTGGGAGAACCAAGAAATTCTTTTATTTCAAAGTTTGCTTTTGTTTTAAATGTTGAAGAGGTAAGGTTGATATTGTTTTTTCTTCTTTTGATGAAAATATTCTAGTTTTGTTAGGCAGCCGAGTACTTTCCTAATTTCCTTTCACCTTTAAATTTTACCTGAAGCATAAGATGCAAAAATGATTAACTTCTGCATAACTTGAAATCAGGGAATGTGCCATCTGTGATTTGAGGTGGCTTCTTTTATGTCTGGGAATTGTTAAAGTGGGGAAGGCCTCCAGAATACCATTCAGGTGTCCAGTGAAGCCAAAGCAAAACTAAATCCTCTTCCACTTGATGCCTTGATCGACAGGGCTTGAGCAAACGCAGGGATTCTGCCCACAGTAGGTGGCTCAGTGGGAGTTGGGTGGTGTGCATGACCCATGAAATCTCATTTAGGAAATACTTGTGTTCTTGATATGTGTCAGGTACTGAGGAAGCTAGGACAAGACTGACCCTCTTCCAGTGCCCCTTGCTTGTGGGTTCTCACTCACCTTTCCAGACCCATCACCTTTTAACTTTTGGGTCGGTAATTCAGGAAACATGGATCCATTTACATGGCTAATTCAGTATGGATCTGACTGAAACCCAAGTCCTCTTCTTCCTTTTTTTGGAGACAGAGTGCTGTGGTGTCACAACTCACAGCAACCTCAAACTCCTGGGCTTAAGCTATTGTCTTGCCTCAGCCTCCCAAGTAACTGGGGCTACAGGGGCCCGCCCCAGCGCCTGGCTATTTTTAGAGACGAGGTCTTGCTCTTGCTCAGGCTGGTCTTGAACCTGTGAGCTCAGGCAGTTCGCCTACCTTGGCCTCCCAAGTGCTGGGATTACACCAGCAAGTGTTACACCTCCCATGTGCTAGGATTCGCTGTGCCCTGCCCCTACTCCAGCCCCAGAAAGCCTCTCTTAGGTATCAGTTGTTCCCACCTTCACATTGGCATCATATCCTCTGTAGAGTTTTTATGGCCTGGGCACTAGCTGTGGGGAGACTTGAACTGAGGGAAGGTTGGAGTAGGGGCAGTGTTACAGCATTTCTAAAAGGCTGCTATTTCTTGTATCTGCTCTTGGCCAGGAATCGTTGCTCTAGATATTCTAATTTTTATCCTCAGATAGAACCAGATTAAGTGTGGTCACCTCTTCTAACCAGATTAAGTGTGGTCACCTCTTCTAATTCCTAATGTGATTTATTTTTCTACCCCTCTGTTAGTGAGGCAGGGCACTTAGGAACATAGACTGAATCTTTATGGAATTCACTAAGATGTTCTTGGTTTTAAAAGTAAGCCTGCCCCAAATAAGGTCTCACCTTTCTACGCAGGGGAAGCAGTAAAATGAACCAGAACCACCTTCTCTGTGCTGGGCATTCATCTGTTACTCACCCCTGGGGAGCTTAGCAGTTGTTTCCAGATGTGATTGTGGAGGTGTGTGTCAGGCCTTTTGGTGAGGGGTTTGAAGACTGAGTTCTGTTCTTGCTGCTTGGAGAGGTTTTGCTTTATGAGTAGTAGGAATGTTCTTGGAGTTCCATCATTTGGTATCCCTTGACATTGGAGAATGAGGGGGTAGGAAGGGTGATCCTGATGACGTTCCCGAGATGGACCTGTAAATAAACCACCATACTTTTCATCCTTTCCTTTCTTTTTTCCTCCCTGCACCTTGGGCACGTTGAAATCCAGATGCTCCTGGTTTTCATAGAGCTGCTACTTGCTACTGAACATTTAAACATTTACAGGTGCTACTGTGTGCCAGGGAGCCGGTGATTAGGAAAAGGTGGCCAGTGAATGGCGATCAGTAAAATTCCCCTACCCTAAGAAGTTTACGGTTTAGGAAGGGAAACAGACACGTAAAGACGTAATCACAATCCAGTGAGAAGGCTGTGTATATCGTATTTCATGAATTCTACGGTGCACATTTTTTACATTCTCGCACATTTTTGAAATTGGGACATGTTTGACAGTCGTGGCAGGCTAGGTGCTGGTCATGACCTTTGATGTTGCATATATTCATCAAAGCCTATAGAGTCGTGATTTTCAACTGGTGTGCTGGGAAAATTTTTAAAGATCATTATTTTCCAAAGAGGTTCAAAGTACAGTAAATACATTCTTTTCTTTAAACTCTTTTTTCAGATCAACATAATTTAAGTGTGCCATGGAAGCTTAACTATAGGTTCAAGTGTGCCGTAAGATAAAAAAGGTTGAAAAGCACTGCTGTGGAGTGAAGGCACTGGAAAGGAGATCCCTTCTCCCCCTAGCAGTGAGCGTTCCTAAGAATACTCTTGTCACAGAGGGTGATAGTATATGGAGTGGTTCTCACCCTTCCTAATGCTGCGATGTATTTTCATTGTTACAAAGAGGTCGCAACCCACAGTTTGAGAACCGCTGGTGTATGGACTTGCATGGATGCTGCCCACTCTGAGAAGTTGTTTTAGGTATATCTTACTCAAGTCATTTAGCTTACATATTCCTGTTTATGCATGCACAAGATTGAGATAGGATAAAAAGTTTCAGTATGTATAAAATATCATTTCTAAGTGATGAGGAAGAATTCTGGCATCGTTTATTTGGCAACAGTTGTTTTTTTTTTTTTAAATAAAATTGTGCTGCATCTTACAGTCAGTGATGTCTTTGAGTTGGTGAAATGTTGAAGCAACATGCTTGCATCTCTAGCCAAAAGGGAGAGATCTGGGAGATTATATATGATTGACAGTGGTTGCTTCGAGAGAATGGGATTTTTTTTACATGTTTGTATTTTTTAGGAGTGTAGACTTCCTTATGTAATATTGGAATGAGGGAGAAACATCCAAAGAGCCGCATTGCCAGGTGGTAGAGGCTGAAGAAAGCTTTGTAGAGGAAAAGATGTTGGACATGGTCCTTGAAGGGGCTGAAAGGTTTTTGCCAGATGTGTCATTTTGGGGTAAAGTGGGCTTGGCTGATAGAAAACAAACTCTGTGAAATATCCTCCTGTGTAATGAACTCTACCAACCCTTGCATATGGATAGAGGCGGTTTATTGCCAATAATGGGCTAGTACAGATTTCAGCAATTCATTGAAGGGGAACAAAAGGGAAGGAAGGAACTGATCGATATGAAGAATAGACTATTTCCTGAGTTTGGTTTGGAAAAATGAGGCAGAATAATGTGGGTTTAAAAGCGTAGATTTGGAGCTGGACACACCTTGGCTCAGCTTGGCTCCACTAATTGCTAGTGTGGCCTTGAACAGATTACTTCCTCTCTGTAAGCCTCATTCCACCTCTATAAATTTTGATAGAGTACCTAGCATGTACCAGATGCATAGTACAGTAAGTGCTCAGTCAATAGCAACTTTAGATGGTATCTCGTATAGCAGGTCTTTAAGGATTTTCTGCCAAGTCAGCTGGACAAGAATCTTGAGGAACACTCAAGGCTGAGGCATTTACTTAGAAGAGTCAGACTTCTGGTCTCAGGCAAAAGGATTGAAGTCCAGGAGTGGCCAGGGCAATCTCATGAAGCGCTTGACCATTAACTGATTTGAACCCCACTTCCCTTATTCATGAAGTGGAGAAAATGCATCAGTAAATATTTGAGGTCATTTCTTGTCAAATGGTGGTACAAATTAAAAGGAAATAGTTCAAAACGTGAGTAGCATGGTACAACCTTATCTACCCCAAAGCAAACCTTTTCCTTAGGTTGTTGCTTGAAAGCCACACTCCTAACATTGGGGTTGGGTTCAAAATTTCTTCTAAGGTGGTTGTGGGTAACTCATCTTTTCTTTTCTTTTCTTTTCTTTTTTTTTTTTTTTTTGAGACAGAGCCTCAAGCTGTCACCCTGGATAGAGTGCTGTGGCATCCCAGCTCACAGCAACCTCCAATTCCTGGGCTCAAGCGAGTCTCCTGCCTCCACCTCCCAAGTAGCTGGGAC
>CAUYRH010175851.1:0-33024 GCA_963574655.1 Perodicticus potto | reverse complement strand
ATCACAGCTCACAGCAACCTCTAATTCCTGGGGTCAAGCGAATCTCTTGCCTCTGCCTCCCAAGTAGCTGGGACCACAGGCGCCCGCCACAACGCCCGGCCATTTTTTGGTTGCAGCCATCATTGTTGTTTGGCGGGCCCGGGCTGGATTCGAACCCGCCAGCTCACGTGTACGTGGCTGGCGCCTTAGCCTGTTGAGCCACAGGCGCCGAGCCGATAAATATATTCCTAAACGCCATAATGTTGAGGTTGTTGTATCTCAAGTAGAGATATTTATGATAAGTAGATCCAGAAATAACGTTTTTGGAAACAGATATGCATTTTCTAAGATATAATGGGTTGTTCTCAAGGCCATTTCTTAACCATAATGCTTGGTATCACAGGTAGGGTCAACTGAATGGATCAAAGTAACAAAAGGACTGCAATTCATTGGTTGAGGCTGGGTGAGGAAATTAAAGGGTATGCGCTGCTGAATAAAGAAAGGCTTTGGCAACAGAAGTGGCTGGGTGAAGATGCTAGTTATAGAGAGGCAGATCACATCCCCTTGGTTCTACAAAGGGAGGTCAGTTTAAGTTAACATAGACCCCACCCAACCTACTAGAGCTGTGAGTCCTGGGATAACCAGTCCCCAGGGCAGGGCTGGTAGGCACTATAGTATAGTATTGCATGCCAGAAACAACTTCTGTCTCAGTGGGAAATTAGAGTTCAATTTTAGATTTAAAAAGCCAAAATATTGTAATCAATGACAAATCTAGGGTTTAGAAGTGAAGAATGTTGTCTGGGGGCATCTGCACACCTAATGTTTTACCACCAGCAAACATGGGCTGGAATTGACAGACTAAAGCCAGACTTCATGGTAGTAAACTATAGTAATTAGTCTGAAAGTCTCAAAGGTCAGGCACGGGTGGGTCCTAATAGATGAAGACCTGTTGTTGACAGCTTTATTGGACTATAGACAACTAAGGCCAGCTGCAGAAGTGATGACCAATGGCCTATAAAACACACGCATTGTATGCAGTAACATTAACATAGCTTTCTTCTGGGAAATCATAAACAGAGATTTAGGAACACTCAAGTATTGAATACAGATAAAGAGACATCCCTCATCTTTTATCACCATTCAATGATAGTATCCACTGAGACAGATTTTCACTTTCCTCTGTGTGTCTCTGTAGGGCAGACCCACAGGGACAGAGATGAGTAATCCTGCCTGACCTCAGAATCAATACCTATCTGCAGTGGCAGATCAATCTCTTAAAGATGAAAAATTAAAAAAAAAATCTTAAGATTTAAATTTCATTTTCCAAGTGCTGTCTTGGTGCGACTGTCAATGTGTTCTTTGGTTTGATGATTTATCAGTTCCTGATTTGGAGATGTAACTTCTATCTTCCATGCTGTAGGCCACTTTCTAGGAAGGCTACGATTTCTTCCGAAATAAATTCTTCTCAATATGGATTTCTTCTGAAATAAATTCTTCTCAATATGTGAAATCAAAGAGCTGGAAAGTATCCAGTCTGTTTAAAACAACTTATGCTGAAGATATGAAAAACCAAGGAATTCTATGGGAGAAGATGTCCATCTGATGGAGATTTCAAAGTGCTCTGACCTAAAATCCAAGGACAGAGAAAAACAGGTGTGCCCCTGGGGTCATGACAAGCAGCCATATGCCAACCTGTGAAGGATCTTACCTGCTTTCCTCTGCAAGTGTGAGAGAGAAACACAGACTCTGGTCAAAGCCAGGTTTTAGGGACAATGGGGCCTCTGATATGTCTAGGGAGAGGCTTAAATCTTCTGCCTCTATATGACATCCACACAGAATTCTGATGTTGTATCCACTTTCTTAAAAAGCTGATGTGGTAAGAGGGATGCTGCCAATTTCCAGTTGGTAGATGCATTTCTTCACCATCATACACCAGTTTAGGGACCAACAGCCTTAGGAAAAGGAGAGTGGGAGCAAAGATTTTGGTCTTTTTCTACTATAGGCCAAATAAATTCATATACAGTCATTCCCACATAGTTCAAATGATTCCACTTAATTTAGGATTAAATGGCCAAGTTAGGAATTATTAATTTTAATATATTATTTTCTGGTCTAGCCTTCAATAAGTATACAACTAACTCCGTAAGTTAATTAAGTTGGTGCTGTGGCATGTGGACTAGAGGACGGGTTGTCAATTGCCTTCCTTCCAAGATCCTACCTGACTGTCTCTGACCTCCTCATACTCTTAGACACTTCAATGTCATTCCCTCCCTGGATTCTGGACCTCTCCTATCCTTATTAAATGCTTGCATTTTCTCATCCCACATTATCAACTAGTAGTAATACATGAAAACCACACATCATGCATATGATGACAATTCCACATCATTTTGCAGAGATACTGAGCTTATTTGAGGATATAGAATTTATTGGACCAGTAACATTTCATGGTTGCATTTTGGGAAGAAATTTTAGCATGAGGTTATGGAAAGAGGTTTATTATAACAAAACGTGTGCATCTGTAACTTATATAATCTGTAATGGTGAAGAACCACATCTCCCAACTGGGAGGAGGCATCAGTCCTTCTACTACATTAGCTTTTTGAGAAAGAGGAAACCCAATCAGGATTCTGTATGTACGTGTAGTAAGCCAAGCAGATGCAAACGATTTAAACATTTTCCTAGGCATGTCAGAGGTTCCATCACCCCAGAAGGAACAAGCAATCAAATAAAATGTTTAGAAAGGCCTCTTCAATAGAATGAAAAAGAGCATTAGACAGATGAAAGGCAGAGCTGTATTTTCTTCTTTGAGCCCTATGTCATATACTGTAGGACGACATCTCTATTGACTTTTCTCAAAGGCAGTCAACTTGGGCCTGCACAGCTGCACACAATGAAACATGTCCTCAGTCGGCTTTCTCACGCCATCAGGATTTAGTGACTGGATTGTCCCAGCTCCTGTAAGGCTCAGCTCCCCTCTCTCAGCTCTCTCTGTGCTCAGCTCTGCCAATTATTTAAGGATGAAGTTGGTGGCTTAATTCTAATATCTGTGAATCTTTTCACAATTCCAAAAACAACAAAAAAAAACTTCTTCCTGTCTTCACAAGTGGCTGCAATCCCAAGCCCCCTCCTTTTCCTGCTTGACTTTTTATGGTTTTTGAAAGGAATGAATATGTTAAGCTCAAGGAAACCAACTGGATATTTTGTAATGTGAAAGAAAAGAAGCACCAAGAAAGAGGCAGCTTGGAGTCCACCGTCCGCTGGGCAGGCCTTGGGACTGCAGATCAACCACGTAGTATTTTGGGGGCATGCACATAGGATGGGAAATAATCTCAGAAAAGAAAGAAGAACAAAGAACCTCATCCATACAGTCACTTTAGAGTAACTGAAACCCCGTTTACTCCAAATGCAGCCAAACAAAGACCTTTATTCTGGCAAACTACACCCCTAATCCTATTTAACCCTCTTGGGAAAACCTGAAGGGAAGATTGGACAAAAGGTCAGAGTCTTTACTTTATTCTCAGAGACCGATATCATATGCTAATACCAATCCAGGGGTTATCCCATAAGAGACACAAAATATCCTTCAAATATTAAAAATAAGAAAAATCTCACCCCCTCATATTTATAACTATAATCAGACAGGTACAATGTCTGTGTTTAGAATTCTCCGTTGGAATGTTTGCTTCATTTTTAACGGCATCCTTCCTTTATTCCCTGGCTTCTGGCTTTGTCGTGGTAGTTGCAAGGTCAGCTATCAACATTATGTTGCCCTAATAAAGATAATGTCTTTTTTATCCTCCAGTGGATTTTATAATTGTTCCTCCATTCTTAACTTCAACAGTTTGGTTGTGATGGGCTTAGGTCAGGCTTTTGAGGTTTTTGGGCAGAGAATTCTCCCTACCTTGAGTTGTAGATTGGTATTTTTATTACTATTTGAACATCCCTGAATGTTATCCCTTCAAATTGTATCTCTATCCCTATTAGAACATTCAACTACATCCGATATGTCTCAAATATCCTGCTTTGTTCTCATCTGATGAATGTGTATTTCATTTTAGACACACACACACAAGATTTTTCTATTTACCTTTCTTTGTCTTTTCATCCAATGGGTTTATAATTTTAGGTATTGCATTTGTGAGATTTAAAATATATAATTTTTTGCCTGATATGTGTATATAAGAATACAAGAAACATACAGGGTAAATATAATGCTATTTCTGCCAGAGAAGAATCACAGTTTCCCATGTTTCACAGATAGGGTAAGGCCATGTTCAGGAATTGAGTTGGAGAAAGATTGAATTGCAGTTTGGGGTAGTCTAAGCCTATTTTTAGTTTTCTCCTGTTTCTTTTGCAGGCTGTATTGGAAAATCCTGGCAGCTTTCTTTCTAATATCTGCCCCCCAGAGAATAGAGTTTAACCCCTGAACCTCCTGCTCACATCTGCAGATTTCACTCTGCCATTAACCCGCCTCCTCTTCGGGTACTACCAGTGGAGCTTTCGTCTAAGAGCTTGGCCTGACTCCAGTTCAGTCCTGAAAAGTCTGCACTTTAAAAATTTTGAATTTATCTTCCTTTTCCTCTGCCTCATGCAGGTTCAAATTCTGCAAAGTTGTAATGGGTAGGGTCTGCACATGTTCATGGCAGGCTCCTCCCTCAAACAACACTGTCTTCCCTAAGTCATCTGAGATTCCTCTTAGTCTTCCCTGCCCAGCCTGTCTGTCCGGCAGTGCCTCTGCAGGACTAGCAGGGGCCCTTTGGGTCCCGCTGGCCACACCAGCACGTGCAGCCATCAGTACCTGCCTGGACTGAAGCCCAATCTGTATCCCATGTTCAAAGTCAGTGATGCACCCAAGAAAGAAAACAACAACAAGTCTTAGCTCATCCGTGAAAAGTTCTTTCTGCTCTGGAATTTTCACTCATACACACACTTGCAATAATTGTAAAATATAAATTTTATAATTTGTTGATACGTCTACATATTTACCTATACTTGTTGCCATATGAGTGATCCCTGCCACGATTAGTACCTTGTACTCAGAAGTAGAAGTCTGGAGAATCTGAATTCCAACTGATGCATCCACCACTGCTGAGACCCTGAACAAAGCACTTGTCTCTGAGTGTCAGTCTTTGCATATTATACAAAACGAGTTTGATATTTCATTAAATGTGTGACCTCCATGCAGAAGGTAAAAAATAACATTTTGTATTTCCAAACCTACAACTTTTTCTCTTTCTCCCACCAGATTGTTGACCTTTGGTTATTAATTCCACAGTGACCTGTTTTCAGGTTTGTTTTCTTTTGTACCAAATTCTATTTGTGTCACCTGCTATATTGCAATGAAAGATTGTGAGCTTTTGGGCATGATACTCACAGTGCGTAAAATATGAAACTCACTGGGAAGCAATGTTGTGGAGCACGAGCGTCAAACCAGTGGAGACCTGACTCATGCAAATGGAATAGCAGCTTGTAAATCATCCAAGGGGAAGTCAAGGTCAGAACAAACAAAGGAAAGGATTCGGTGTCCTTCTCCAAACAGCACAACCCAAGTTCATTATGTAGATTGTGTGTAGGAGAGTGTCACAGGCGAGGGGCTCAGCTGGAAGGGGAAAGGAAAGGAGAAAGACTGCGACCTGGGGCTGCCAGGAAAATACCACGGGGTGGGAAGAGCCAAATGAACTGAGAGAGAGAACAGGGAGAGCGTAACAGCAAGAAAGGAAGGGACTAAGGGATGCTGAATGGAGGAAGTCAAAACTGGCACAGCCGAGAGGAGCGCAATGTGTCAAAACACCAGCAAGGAGAGGAGAATTCGACAGAATAGGGGAAAGAGGACGGGCACCAGGGAGCAAGGAGGGAGAAAGCCGGCAGTGCAGTGAGGAACTGTGACAAGAAAGGCAAGAGACTGAGGATGGAAGAGGGACTGGGAGAACAAGGAGTGACCCACACAGGAGGAAGAGCGAGAAGCGGAGAGGACAGGGGTCACTGTGAGCAAAGATGAGCAGGAAGAGGCAGAACGGCCCCCCAACGGAGACGCATAGAGCACTGACGCACTGCAGGAGGAAAGGGGTGAGAACAACAGGGGAAATAAACATATCATGAAACATGACACTTAATTCAAGTGAACAATTCCCACTTGCTAGATGCCCTGCAGACTTGAGCTCATATAATTCACACACACACAATGCATATACTAATTTTTACATTTTACAAAGCTTGAAAATATGTCCAAGCCACGTAGGTGATAGTTAAGCTGAAAATCTATTCCAGGTTTGTATGCCTCTAAAGATCATGTTCTTTCTACTCTGCCAAGCACAAAGATGGGAGCGTGCAGAGAGTGAACAGGGAGAGCTGTTCGAGGGGACAAAAGATGAAGACAGAGCAAAACCCCCGACAGAGGCTTACACACTTGAGGCTCACTTAGTCAAGAATATAAGTTGTTTTCTTCTAAAAAGTGTAAATAAAATCAAAGTTTCCAAGTTCATTGATGCAGTGTGGGGATGTCTTCTGGTGTTAAGTCATGCTGATTTAGGGGTGTGGACACCTAACTTACTCAAGCAGGTTTGAGATACTGTCTTTGCTTTCTAGCTGTGGTTCTATGTCAGAGAGAGTCAGGAGGCTTCTTGGACTGCCTCATAGAGAAGGCCAAGCCATTTGTCCCAGGGAAAACATTAATCAGGGAAGAAAGAATCACCAAGAGACTAATTATAAGAAAACCCTAGAGCAAGCTCAGGTTCATTACAGGCTCCAGAATGGGGATGTGATCCAAGGGGCTCCACATAAGTGTTGCTTGCAGAACGGTAGGACGGAGAGAAGGCTCAGATGGCAGACGAGGGGTAGGGATGATCTGAGACTTGGAACCACTCTCATCCTCCTCGGTCCCATTGTCACCACCCTAAATCTGGCCATTCCTGTTATTTTGCAGATATCACCTAGTACAGTGATTTTCAAGTGCTGTGCTACAGCACCAGCTGTGCCCTGAAAAGATCTCAGGCGTGTTGCAAAGATTTTTTTTTTTTTTTTGAGATAGAGTCTCAAGCTGGGTAGAGTGCCATGGCATCGTAGCTTGCATTAACCTCCAACCTCCAACTTGGGCTCAAGTAATCCTCTCATTTTAGTTTTTCTATTTTTAGTAGAGAAGGGGTCTCACTTTTGCTCAGGCAGGTCTCAATCTCGTGAACTCAAGCAATCCACTTGCTTTGGCCTCCCAGAGTGCTAGGATTATAGGCATGAGCCACCTTGCCCAGCTTGTTGCATTAATTAAATTATTTTTGAAAGAAGTTCAAAGCACAGTAAGTATATTGCTTATTTCTTCCTTTAAATCAACTTAATTTAAGTGTGTTGCGGAAGTTTAACTATAGGTTCAGGTGTGCTGTGAGATAAAAATGGCTGGAAAACACTGACCTAGTAACTGTCTTCAATTCCAACATGCTCCTCTTTTTCTCTAGGGTTTGTCTTCTTAAGGGGGACCAGGCCATCCTGCTTCATGGTGCAAGAGGCATTTGATTTCCCCTTGCTTGGTTGACCATGAAGACATTTTATATTACGCCTTTAAGAAAAAGAGATACACATACAGAGGGCCAAAAAATGTGTACATGTTTTATGAAAGAAAAAAAGGTATTAAAATTGTAATACTCATGTTTGACTTCTGCAGTGACAAGAGCCTTCCAAATGTGACTTGTGTTCATCCTTTGTTATCATCAAGTATTACAATGTTAATACAGACTTTTCCTTTCTTAAAATGTGTCTACACTTGTTGGCACACTCTGTACTCACACATATGTCTCCTTATCTCCTATATATTCCTGTCATAGAATTTAAACAGTACTTATACTTTTCTTTTCCCCAAACCAGGAACATGGCTTATGATCATTAACTTCAAAGATGAGATAGATTTGCTGCGACAGGGAATTGTCTGGCATTGAGCTTTAAAAGTGAACCTGAGTGAATGTCTGAGTCATTGTAGTCTGGACACGGTTGGAGGCCCAGTAGAGTTATCTGTCTGCTGGGAGGCCACTCACTGAGTAGGGGCAAGAAAGTTGAAGCCCATGGAGCTGTCCCCGGTGTGCACAGGCGCCAATTGTCAGAGGCTTCCCTGTGCTCCAGGTGTCATGGCCTGACTTCCCGTGTTAGGAGTACAAGTCCAGGACTTGATTTTTGATTATGACATTTCATTTTCCTAACTACATGACACTCACAATTAAAGACTAGAAGGACTACCAGGCTACCTTCTAAAGTCACTTAGATTCTCTGTGACTCCATTACTAAATTGGGGGAAAATAAACTGAGCTAGAAAAGTTGAACAGAATATCTTGGACACTTAAGAGTGATATTGGGATAGTTTTTCTAGCCCAGGACATAGCCTTAAGTTAAAGACAAAAAGGAACCCCTAAAATGTAATTGACTTTGTCACTAATTTGTTGGAATTGTGTTGGATAAGTCAGGGTCATTACATTTCTTTAGGTCACAGATTACACTAAGATGGACAAAATCAGTTGCGAACTGGTAGGTAGCCCAAGGGCCTGTGTGTTTCATTTAGTCTTGTCAGTTGTATGCATTGTGTGTGTCAATGTTTGTGTGTTATGTGTTAGAATTCTAATACCAAATATTATCAAAGTAAACTATGGAGCAAACATTCATAAAAGCTATTTCTAAAAGCTGTCTTGACAAGGAAGAGGATCTGCCAGTGATTACCCTGCTTCCCTTCTTAGCCTGGACATTTAGTAGCATTAGTAGCTGTCATTTCCTTTTGACTGGGTTTGTGTTTTATAGCTGGCCACTCTCCTGTCCTGGAATTCTTGCTACTCCTTTACAATATCTACTTAGCACCTAAGGTTCTGAAGCTGTGGCTGCTGAGATAATTTCCAAAATTCTTCCTACTTTAAAATTTTGTAATTCGAAGCATACAACATGACCCTACCTTCAGGGAGTGTATTTTCAATCAACAAAGAAATTTATTTGGAATATGAAGGATCTGGAGTATTGAACTAAGAACCTTGGTTGGAGTTTTAGATGTTTTTTTTCCTTTTTTGTCCATTTTTTCAGTAAAGAATGCCTGCATCGCTCCCCTTCATGTTCATTCTATTTCTCATGTTATTATCATAGGTATGTAAAGCTGCCCCCACAAAATCATTACAAGGGATTTTTTTTGCCACAACCAAAGTTAAGAGGTCTACTAATTGTTAATGCTAATAAAAGTACTGCTATTACTTGGATCTTAAAATATAATGACATGACAGGAATTTCCTGTTTCATTTTCCTTACAAAGCCCATATAATCACCATGTAACAAAATTAGAGATAAAGGAACCATCAGCGAGAAAGGCTAATTTACCAATTCAGGAATAAGGAAGGTCAAGGTTTTAAAAAATATATTGCAAACTATTTAATGGATTCAGGAAGAAATTGTGAAATGCTAAGTGGAATCCCTACTGTGCTTCAAACCTTATGAAGACAATTAAATCTATGGTCTAAAATTAAAAGGAAATAGTTGACTCGGGCGGTGGGGAGCCCAATTAAAACCACGGGCCTTTGAATGTCTCATTCATGAATTTCACCTTTCATGCCTACAGCCCCGGAAATGTCTATCTGACGTCCGTATGGAGTGGAACCAGGGAACCAGACTCATTGCTTTCTTTCCTTGTTTGCCTGGTGTGATCTCAACCCAGTGCACCCCAACACCCCTCGTTTATCCCTGCATGAGCATGACCGAATGAGCCCGAAAAAACTAGACCAGCTGTTGGCAGGTCTGTCCCCCATTCCTGATCATTAAGGACACCTCTGTTTCTTCCTGTTAATGGTCCAGTTCCCACTGCTTCCTGTGATTCCTAGAAAGCTACTCAGTACCTCGCCCTCTCTTGCAGTCCCCCTCGTCCCTTCTACCAGCTTTACTCTCCGTGAGTCACCTTCCTAGAGGAGATAGAAGCCCTCAGAAGATTCCCAAACCTTTCCACTTCCTTTGGTCATGGCAGGCTTCTGGGACCCTCCCACGGTAGTTTTCCTTCTGAGGCTGAGAAGGAACCTTCAGGGCCCCTGTCTGAAACTTCTGCCAATGCCCAGACCCTGCACCTGCCCTGATAGCTCTGCCCTCTCTTCCTGCATCACCAATTTTCCTTTCTGCTCTGGACCACTGACATCAGGATCTGTTCTCAAAAACATAACCAGAGTGATCTAAAACAAACAAACAAACAAACAAACAAACAAACAAACAAACAAAAAACAGAGATAAGTCATATCTCAGAATATCAACAGCTTCCCATCTGGGGCAATGTCCCCCATGCCCTATGTGGCCTTCCCAACCTTCCCTTTCATCCCTTACCTCATCTCCTGAATACTTTCCTTATTTCACATTATTCCAGCTGCACTGGCCTCTTTTTATTTCTCCATAAAGCTTCCAGGCATGTTACACTGAAGGATTGTTTTCACATTCTCATCTTCCACCTCTAGACCCAGGCATGAGTTACTTCCTCAACTCCCCCAGGTCTGTGCTCAACAGGCACCTTCCCAGTGGTTCTTTCCCAAACCACACTAGGATAATTGAGACGCTTGCCCACATTCAGCCACCTGTTCAGCTTTGCTTTTCTCCATTGCAAATATTGGGCATCATAAATTATAATGCCCTTTACTTTACTTAGTACTTGCTTTTATCCACTAACATACACACCCTGATGATAGGGGTTTTTGTTTGATTTATTAATATGTATCTCAGAAAAACAAGGACAGATCTGGCAGATAGTAAGTACTCAATAAATACTGGTTAAAGAGTGAATATTAAATAATTATGTATTTATCTAATTTCCAAAAAGGACTTAAAATGGTGTTAAAAACAATTGCATGTACAAATCTTGTTGATAGCAAATCTTTGAAAAAAGAGTGGAATGCAGCAGATAACTGGAGTGACTTCCTTACTGGATCTGATCTATCACATGGGTGCAAAACAATTTTGTGGCACTTTCTTTAAGTCTCAAATTATTTTTGGCCTAATGTTTGGTATAGCCAAGCAACAGGACACTGAGAGAAACTTTGACCTGCGGGCTAAGCCCAGGGCAGCAGTAACTTGTGCTTCTCCCCCCACCCCTCTCCCATTGTCCTGAAAGGACCCGGGTTTGCTGGCTGTTCCCAGGTATCTCTCCCTCAGGGATCTATCCTCCGCCTTTTCAGCCTGCTGAGTCCTGTGGGTGGAATCACCTGGGCCCCCTTCCCAGCTGATGTCCAGGCTGGTTCTTCCAATGGGCATTTCTGGCTGGGGCTCTACCGGAGGTTGGGTGTGGAAGAGGAGGGAGTTCAGGACACTTCTTCTTTCTCTCTCCTTTCTCCTGCCCTCGTTTGGAGCACTGTCTGCAGACGCTGCTGGGCACCTCCTTTTCAGGGTGCCAGCTCTGACCCAGCCTCCAGAGCTGGGTCACACCCCCTCTTTTGTCTTTTGAGGCCCACAGAATGTGCTGGCTCCTCCTCTTGCCAGCACTTCTTGCTGGTTTCCCTCATCCAGTCCCCAGCCCTTCACGAGTCCCCTCCTTCCAATTGTCTCCCACCCCCCAGCGGAATATGTGTCCTGTCCCCGATCTGCCTGTTTCCTGTCTGTCTGTCATCTTGGCTCATGTTCCCTGCTTGACCCGATACTTTCTCACAGGTGCAGAGTCAAACTCAGTGTGAGCTCTGCCATATGAATCATTTCTCCTTCCCAGCACAGAAGATGTCTATTTAACCAAACCTGCCTGAGCGCCTACTGCATATCAGACACATAAGGCAAAAGCCTACCGTTAATGACATCGTTCCTGGTATGGACAGAGACAATTGACTGATGTCCACACATCAAAACTACGGTCACAGCGTAGCTTCCTGTGGTGGCACGCGCAGGCTATCACAGACACCTGGACACACGTGTGAAGTCCAGCCCACACCCCACCTCAAGGGAATCTTTCAACTTGGGACGGTCCTGGAACTTACAATGGAAGACACTCCTGACAGCAGCGTGTTCTCCAGCAGCTCGAGTTCCCAGAAACATAGAAAACAAGAGGCAGGCTCACGGACTACTCAGAAGTCAGTCCTGCGGGCTGAACCAGGACCTTTCAATCAGCCAAAGAGAGGAAGAAAATGCTGATCTTAACTTTCCCATTTTCCCCGCGGTGGGAGATTAGCAGCAAAGCCTCTGCCTCAATCTTGTATTTCTTTTTCTCTTTGTACATTTCAGGCTAATCTGAAGGTACTGATAATGAGGTTACATCGTTTGCGTTTGTTAGGTGGAGCCCACGTTTTCGTTGAGTCCTTCCCCCAGGAGGTGTGCTGTACACCTTACCCTGTACCCATTAGGCTAGAAAACCACTGCTCTCCTCCCCTCCGCTTGAATTTAATTGTGTTTTTTCTCATGTGGGCATGTAGTTGTTTACCTATTGGTTTCATATTAGTATTGAGTACATAGGATATTTGCTTTTCCCATTCATTCTTGTGGCACTTCACTAAGGAGAATGTTCGCCAACTCCATCCAAGTTAATACAGAAGATGTAAAGTCTCCATTTTTTTTTTTTTTTAATGGCTGAATAGCAGTACTCTGTGGTATATGTATAACACAGTTGATTAATCCATTCATGAAACAAAGGCTTGGATTTTTAATAACTTCTGCTTTCCACCAAAGAGAAGCTGATGGTTTTCCTGCATCTTATTTAGGACAGCTCACAGAAGCAATGTCTGTGAATTAAGACCACATACCCTCTGTCTGAGAAGTTGTGTGGAACTGGGACTTGTGTGTAACTCCCCAAAATTAGTGAATGAGACACTAATTCACAGGGACAAAGGTTCAAAGGCTGGGTCAGCAGAGTGAGACCGACCAGCCTGGACTCCATGCAGTGAAGAACAGGGCCATAGTCTTCCTAAGGAAAAAAATAAACGTATCTTAATGTCCTTCTGATAAATTATTTTTCTTTCTGTGAGAAAAGTAAATTTTTTTCTTACCCATCTTTTTGTTTCATTAACTTCCCAACCAGCACTTATTTGTGTTCCCATAAAAGATGCAGAAAACATCAGGAGAATGATCTGACATTGAGCCATCTAAGTGTTCATCCTGAGTCTCAACTTACTCAATATCTCTCTGAAATAGTCGTGTTTTCAGTTTTCTGCTGGTGAAAACATAGTTGGCACACTATCCAAATCTAATTTTTTTGATTCCATCCATCTCCTTTGCTGGAAAATCAGGCATTGTCTTATCCAGAAATTACTTATATAAATTTGTTTCAAATCCACATCTATGTGTATCAGTAAAAACCTTCCAATTCCCTGGTCTGAAACACAGGAAAATTGGTTGGTATATCTTGCCCACCCCTCTCTGGGAGGAGGGCTCCTGTAAAGTCCTGGTTGAGGAGAGGGCTGAGCTATGAGCCTCAAAGGTCACATTGAAGAACCAGGCTCCTGCTCTTGTTAGCTATAGAACATTGAGGATTTTGAGGTCTGGCTTCTGCATATATTAATTGAGGGTGTTCATTTTGGGTTTTTGTGTCTTTAGTGGATCTTAAATAATTAGTATATAGAAAACTAATTTTCTCTACTTATTTCTTTTTTTTAATTCTCCAATTTACCATTTTAAGTTTCTAAAAAAAAAGACATAAAGACATATTCCTCTTATTCCCAACTCCTCTCAAGAGTTAGAAATGATGTTTCAGTAGGAAAAAAAGTTTGTGAAGACAAATTTGCTTCATTGTATCAACTATTTCACTGTAGTTGTCTAAATATGTCTGGGGCTTTTGGAATATTGGTGACTTCTTATGTTTGCTGAATGATTACAGAAAATATTCTCTAAATGCAAAGGGTCTTACTGGCATGAAAATAATCTAGGCTTTTTCTTATGTTTTTCAAAATCAATTCCTTTAACTGCCGTCATCTGAGAAGCAGTAACCAGATCATCAGCGCTGATGATGTCATAATGGATAATGGAAAAGCATTAATTTTCATAATGTTGCCATTCATTATAGCTAACATTGAAATGTAATGGGGATGACTTTTATTAAATGAAGTAAATGCTTTGAAATATTAATTAATAAAATAAATCTTCATGAATTGATGATAGTAAAATTTATTGTTTAAATTTTCTTTAAGCCTGCAAAAATAAGAAAAGTTTTGTTGGTCAAGAAGATGCCGTGAATCTAATTTAATGCTTCCTTTAAATGCTCATTAACCCTTGGAAAATCAGTAGAAATTTCCAGGAAATCTGTTTTTTATTCTTCTCCATATCGATTTTCATTATGAAAATGGGATGTTAGCACCTATGTCCTAAGTTAGTAGGTCTGTTCAATGGGATCATTAGAAGGAACTCATCCCCCAGTATCCACATGGGGAGTGGTTTCTTTTTTTCTTTTCTTTTCTTTTCTTTTCTTTTCTTTTCTTTTCTTTTCTTTTCTTTTCTTTTCTTTCTTTTCTTTTTTTTTTTTTTCTATGGTGAGTGGTTTCTTGTGGCTCCTACAGGAAATTCAATTTTGCCCGGGTGAGGGTCTACCCTTCACTTTTCATTTCTGAAATAGTAATCATAGTTACACAAAAGGTTACAAATAGCCAACATTTACTAGACAATCCTGTGTGCAGGGCACTTTGTTAAACACTTTAGGTAGATTATTTTACGTAATCTTCATAAAAACCATTTGAGGAAGCTAGTATAAGGCTTACTCCAGAAAGGAGAACATAAACGAGGATTAATGAGGTCACGTCCCTTGCTGAAGATCGCAAGCGTAGCGAGGAAAGGTCCCAGATGCCGTTTGACCCTGGAGTCCACATCCAGCAAACACAAGGCGGTGCTGACCCTGAGAACACTTGGGCAGCTCTCTTCAGGGAACTCACAGCACGTCTTCTGGTTGACCAGTGGCTTTTAGGAGGGTGAAATTAATGAGGGAATAAAAACTGGAAAATAAATCCTAAAAGGAGGCACTTGAATCTGGACCAACACACGTTAAATAGAATTGGTGGGAAAACACTTCATGACTGTCTAGTTTCTAACTGATTGAAGACCGAAGCTGACGTCTCTGCGAGCATCTAAAACTCAAAGTCTAGGAAGATGTAGGTTTGTTCTTAACGCGTGTATAGAATTTTATCTAGCTTCAGGCAATGAATGTTAATATTTATTTTGTGCAAAAAAATAAATTTGAGAAGAATAAGACAGCCTAAATTTTAATAAGGGCTGCTCCCGCGCTCCCATTGCAGGATGAACTCAGGCCAGTTACTGCACTTGCTAACTTCCTCACTAAGTTATTTTTTACATGTCCTACTCTCCACTTTACAATTCGTAATAACTGTTCTCAATATTTATTTTACAAGTTAAAATAATATAATGGTTCAGGTTCTGTCTCCTCCTCTGAACACCAAGTAGCTGTGAAGATATAAACAAATTGCTTTATCTTTCCAAACATTGTTTTTTCAACATTAAAATGGGCTAGAATAGGGTGGCGCCTGTGGCTCAAAGGAGTAGGGTGCTAGCCCCATGTACTAGAGGTGATGGGTTCAAACCCAGCCCCAGCCAAAAACTGCAAAAAAGAAAAAAGGGGGGGAGCTAAAATAAAATATAATCTTGTAGATTAAATGAGATGGCATGCAGTGCCTAGTTTATAGACTATAAAGGCAATTGTTCTTTGTATATTTATAATCAACAAGTGGCAAGACACATGAGATAATTCACTTTGTATTAACTCATCAATTAAACAATTAATTGATAGGTTTGTGATATTCAAAACTATCTAAAGATGAAAGCACTTTCCTGTGAAATAGCAAACACTGTATCTATATGGGAGAGACGGAACAACCACTTGGCAAGTATGTAACAAAATAGTCTTACCCCAAATGGTAGTTTGTAAAAGGGTAGATTCACCAACCTTATGTCTGTGATTGTGTGAGGTGAAAATTAAATTCAGTATCATTGGAGGTTCTTTTAGATGGGTGATTATCATAATATTCATGTAATTTATACTTGGAGATGGCATTAAGCAAGAGGTTTATTTATAAATTATGACATACATGGATATGGAAATTTATGTTTTCATGTCCAGAGCTTAAAGGATCATGTTAGGAGCCATTTCTCAATCTTTCATTTCGCTAAGAAGATGGTTGTGAAAGAAATATCCTGTGCCTGATATTAATGCTGCATTGATTTGTTATCTCATTGTCTAAGCAACAACAAAAAAATCTATTAAGAAATACAAGCAGCAAAGTCACAGATAAAGCTTATAGTTTAACCCAGGAGAGAAAAAAAATGTTCAGCTAAATCCCATTAATCTTTCAAATTTAATTTCCGTTCCTTCAAAAAGCAGACTATAAAGAATGGATTACCATTTTAGCAAAACAATATAAATATTGTTGGTGTTAATAGCATCCTTTATTTAGGACTTAAACCATTTACTATGAAAGGACTAGACATTTTCATATGTAATATACCCTGTAACATTGTCACCAGTATCCCCCTAGGTGTAGTTTTCATTGTGCTGGCTTTAAAGGTGAGGACACAGATAGATAGCAAACTCCGAATCCCTCCCTCCCTTCCTTAGATTCTTCCTTCTTCTTCTTTTTAACTTTCCTAAGAAAAGGATGAGGGACATTAGGTCAGACCTCAGGACCAATTGTCTTGCTTTCTCTGCTTGTGGTTTATGTCAGCGTCCTTCACGTGTATGAGTCCTTTAACGTTCCCCTACTGTCTTCCTTTATGTATTTTTTTTAACAAAGTTGATGTGGGCCAAGGTTTCCCCATCCTGTTGAACTTCAGTGAGCTTTACAAATGCACAAGTGGCAATAACACACTTTTGTTGTGATAGCCAAGTAAGAGAACACATGTGTAACAGGCAAAATCAGTGAGAAGTGAGGAAAGAGAATACTGAAAATGAAACCACAGTATTCCATTTGCTTATTTAGAGTGGAGACTTCTAACAAAACCCTCTTTCTCTTTTTCTACCATAGGAGAACGGTGAGGCCTGGCTGAACCCTGTTTCACATCCTTCCTGGCAGTTTTGTGTGCCATGCTCCTGTTACCTCTTCAATCCATTAAGAGCAGATTCTATATGCTGAGGCTTTCAAGAGCGTGAAGGTGCCTCCTCCAAGGTTCCTTCCCCACCACTGGCCACATACAGTGAAGGAGCTTATCAGGAAAGTCAGAGACACACAGCACAAGATAAATCCTAGAAGCCACTGCTAATGTGAATACTAGATACAGGCGGTATGACAGCGGGAAATAAACTTTCCTCCTGCTTTTTTTTTTTTTTTTTTTTAGTTATCTTATGCCTTTAGTCTTTTTCTGTATTTTTTTTTATTAAATCATAGCTGTGTACATTAGTGCAATCATGGGGTTCAGTGTGTGGGCTTCATATATTTTATTTTGGTAATCAATGTAACTAATTCTTTGGCTATTCTAATAAATACATGATCTAAAATGGAATCCCTGGACTAGTTAACCAGTGTACTGTTTTTTCAACTTCTATTTTCTAAAAACTTTGGTGACTATTGTGAGTCTTCCTTTTGTCTTCTATGTTGTATCTTGTTAGTGATTTTTCCCTTTACGAGGATGGTGTGAATAACACCATATTAACTATCACTGTACAATTTCTAGGAATGTGTACTAGTTGTTTTAGAAATTAACTTATCTCACTGTGATAAGATATTGGGCCCAAAGATGTCCATGTCACAAACTCAGGCATTTGTGAATATGACATATTACATAGAGAGGGGACATTAGGGTTGCAGATGTAATTATGGTAATTATGGTTAGTAATCAGGTGACCTTGAAGAGGGGGAGATCATCTTGGAATGTCTAAGTGAGTCCAGTGTACCCACAAGGGTATTTATAAGTAGAAGAAGGGGGCAGAAGTGCTACAGTCAAAATCAGAGAGAGATTTGAAAATGCTACACTGCTGGCTTTGATGGTGGAGAAGGAGGTCATATACCAAAAAAGCAGGCAGCCCCAAGAATCCGGAAAAGGAAAGGAATTAGATTCTCCCCTAAAGGGTGTGGAAAGAACAGAGCCCCATCCACATCTAGAGAAAGAACAGAGCCCCGTCCACATCTAGATTTCAGCCCTGTTAGACCAAGGAAGGCCCATTTCAGAAAGCCGACATCCACAAGTGAGAGGTAATAAATCTGTGTTATTTTAAATTGCTAATTTTGTAGTAATCTGTCACAACAATAATAATAGGAAACTATAGGTTCACCCAATGAAATCAGTAGCTATTTGGACAAAACCTAAGACATCTCTTGCTAGGTCCTTCTGGACACCCGAATGTTACAAAGCATGCATTAAACTCTCGCTCTGGGACTGGGATGGCTATCAGAAATGGTCAGCAGAAAGCAAGGCACACATGTTTCCTTATGAGATCTCCCAGCTGCATAGGCTCAGCTTGAGCCAAATGACGTAGAAAAGAGGAATTGTCATGGTTTTTCCATGTAGCATCTTCACCATGTGCACGTGCACCCCAAATTAAACAGGACTCTCGAGGGAATCTTATCATATCGATTAACATTTATCCAAGGATTCCAGCCAAATGTGGTAATAAATACCAATGGACAAGTCTGGAACAATTTGGGGAAAACATTTCAGCTGGCGAATAGAGAAAACCAGCTATAAGGCTTATCATGTCATCATGGTCACTTTTGCTGATGCATCCCCGGAGGTCACAAATGGTGTCAAACAACCAAGGTGGGCAATATATGATTAGGAAAAAATGCAACATCATAAGGCTGTCGGGTGAGCACAGATTTATTAAAACACACATTGCTTTTTTACAGATATCATTAAAAGAGACAAGTTCCTGCTCACTCAACTTTTTAGCTCCTGTGTTATTTTCTCCCTGAAAATAATGTAGAAGTGGCTTACATTTTATTATTGGTATTAATATTACATGGAAGGGTTATTGCAGTACTAATAAAAAGGAATATTTTGTGCTTATAATCACTCTTTTTAGGAAAAGACTGAGCCTCTCTTGAAAGTCCAGAGTAAAGCTTTTGCATCTTCATTTTATGAGTATAATTAGCACATTTGTCTGTGCCGTCATCAATGATAATCAACATAATAATAACTCTTTACTTTTATGTAGCCATATACTATATACCAAGCATTTCCCCATCCTTTATAATGTTATATCCACCAACTCTCTAGATTTTCTTAATGATTCTTAGAGGGAGGTGGGACAGGGAGCCATATGTCCACATTTACTTTGAAGATAGGGAAATAAAGACTCAGAGAGGGACACAATGAGATCTGAGACCATGTCTCTAGTTTTTAGACTATGAGGTTCTGAGTTAGGCAAACTCACATCTATGTCATGTCCCTCCAAACAGTTCTACTCCCTTATTTTGGCATCCTTTCCCCCCAACAGACTTGGGGGTTACAAGTGGTTTTTGTTACATGTATTAATTGTATAATGCTGAAGTCAAGTCTTCCAATGCACCTGTCACCAGAATAGTGCACCTGGGACCCAGCAGGTAATTGTTTATCCCTTACCTCCCGACCCAACTCTCTTCTTGATTTCCAGTGTCATCCAGAACAGCAGTGAGAATGGAAATGTTATCATTCAGTGGCATCTCACATACACATCGCTTGCCTTTCCTATTGAGTTTTAGATGACTAGGTACATCTATCCCGTAACTTTATTTTATTTATTTATTTATTGAGACAGAGTCTCACTATGTCACCCTTGGTAGAGTGCCGTGGCATCACAGCTCACTGCAACCTCAAACTCTTGGGCTTAAGTAATTCTCTAGCCTCAACCTCCCAAGTACGTGGGACTACAGGTGCCTGCCACAACGCCTGGCCATCTTTTTGCTGCAATTGTCATTGTTGTCCAGCTGGCCTGGGTTGGGTTCGAACCTGCTACCCTTGTTGTATGTGGCTGGCACCACCTAGCTATAGGCACCGAGACTGGTATAACTTTAAGAGTAGTCCAAATGTCAGCCAAAATCCCTCTCTCCCTATTTATTTAAGCCCCAAACAGATGTAAATCATTGCTATAACTTCCTCTTTTATTTTGCAGTTTTTTTTTTTGGCTGGGGCTGGGTTTGAACTCACCATCTCTGGCATATGGGTCTATCGCCCTATTCCTCTGAGCCACAGGTGCCACCCTGTAACTTCCTCCTTTTTTAAGTTATCAATATACCAAAGTAGATTTTCTAGAGGCATGCTTAATTACCAATAATAATATTCAAATAATGGGGCTATGAGATCTTTGCCAGAACTCCAGAGTCACATGCACATATTGTAAGGTCTATTTTGAAAGCAGAAATTGGTACGTACTAGTAGAAAGAGCATGGAACCAGATGGAGATGGTTGGGAATTGTGGTATGACTTTTGCTGATTATTTGAACATACAGAATTTCCCCTAACATGATTGATAAAAATGAGTCAGTGCCACAATTTTATTTTGACTGTGAAGAAAGTCATTGAACTAATGACCCAACAAAATTTAATTAAATATACCTATTATGGGATTCTTATTAGATTGCTGTCACTCAAATAGCAACCTGATTCTTTCAAACTTTTTATTTGTGTGGTCACATGTACAGAGAAAATTGTCCCTTGGTCAGACTCCGTCTCTGTATGGACTTTGTTGGGAGTTGCTTTATCATTTTGGGAGCACTTTGGGCATTACATGGCCAATGTTGTCTGATGCTCTTAGAGGTCACTTTTCACCATTATTCTGCCTCTAGATGATATTTCACAGCTCAAGAAAGAACACAGGAGGTTTCCCATGTTAGAGAGGTGCTCTCAAATGGATAAATGGACCAGGCAGATAGGCATAGTCCCAGAACCAGCCATGACTGATAATTAAAAAAATAATAAAAACATGTATTTCTGGTCTAGGAATGGAGCCAGGATGCAAGAATTCCACAAAAGAAGAAGCAGTACACCAGCATTCAAAGAGAAACAGTAAGTGAACGAGAGCCGATTCACACACGTGAAAAGATTCACTGCTTCCTTTCTGCCATCACTGAAACTGGGGCACCTGCTTCTATGATAGATTTCACTCACGTGAGTTTCCCACATCTGACCTTATCCTCCTTCTGGACAGAGTGGTGATTTTTATCTTATTTCCCTTGATTTTCCCACTCTCCAGTCTGACAGGATTCACTATGTACTTGTTGGGTTTGACTAGAATGAGAAGCTAGGACTTCAACACACAGCTTTATAATAATTATATCCTGGCAGTCAAATATTGGTCACCCTTCCATTTGCCTTATTCCTTTCACTTATGTAGCTAATAGCTATCATTTATTAAATTTATATGCTAGATACTTTACCAAAGTTCTTTTATCTAACACTTTTATGTATCAATACATGAAAAAGATGGCATTATCTCTCTCTCTCTGATGAAGAAATTGAGGATCAGAGAGGGTGAGTAACTGACCCAAAGTCACACAGCTGATGTGAGTAGTTTGATTCTACGGTTTGTGGGCTTTCTTTGGAGAAAATGAGTGTTTCCTTGCTAGTTAGACACAGTACATTTTCTAACCCATGTGAAATTGTCATTTACAGAGAGAACATAGGTACAGCCAGTGAAACCAAATGCCTAGAAAGGACAATTTATTTTCCAATTCCAGTAGTCACTTGATTTTTTCTGATCACAATTAAGACTATGTAAGAAAAGAAAGAAGGATCAGCAGCATGAACACAGCCAGGAGTTCACCTCACTGCTTATAAACCTTAATTAAACCTAATTTGTAAATCTTAATTGAACCACATGTACCAGAATTAATAAAGCAGTATAATAACATTGCTCTCCCAATAAGACAACACACTCATACTAGGTACTTATATTCCTGGAAAATGCTCTCGTGCGGGCCTCATCAAACCATAACGGGGAGTAGATAAACAATTAATCTCACTAATTGCAATCAAAGGACAAAAAGTACAAACTGGTTGTCTAGAGAAATCAACTTTGCCAGATTTCCTCCCAAACAGATATGGTGCTAATGAAGTGACATTGCGAAATAAGTGAACATCAGAGGAATTCAAACCTTAGCTGGAAAGTCATGAGAAGGGCACAAACTGGAGAAAGCAAAAGTCATTTTGTGCAGCTCAATCCTTTCAAGGGCTCTCTTAAATTCATTCATTCACTCACTTTACAAACAAACATTTGACACCTACTCTATCTGCAGGCCACTGTTCTTGACAATGATGATTTCACAAAAATGAAACATTCTTCATGATGAGAAGGTGGGTAACTAAGAGTGATTTAGCAACTATTTGGAGTGAAACACTTTCATAATTATTTCTCATTCAAGTCTTTATTTTAATTTGCAACTTAAAAGTTAGGTGTTACTAAACAAACTTTACAGATAAAAAATACTTTAAGATCAGTAATTTGATCTAGGTTATATAGTGAGCAAATAGACACGTGAGGAATTAGAAATCCCCTGACTCCGAAAGTCATGTGTGTTATAAAATATATCCACAGGCCATGAGGACAGGCAAAGTTGTCCCTTCTTTACCCAAGCATGGGAGGCTATGGTCTAAGAAATCACCCCTCAACCCCTAGTTGATTTTCCTGTTTGGAAGGCTGACTCTACCAGACCCCTGCGGATTCATGCTCTTCCCAGGGGCTCTGTACCTCTGTCCCGGGGCAGCTACCATCTTCCTTATTCTTGTTGCAGTCTCCCCTTCAGTCCTACTTTACCCAACAGCCATTTTTGATCAGTGGGTCCATAATCCTTAAGTCAAAGCATGACTTTCCTCGTTCAGCGTCCACAGTGACAGGATCTGGCCTGATCCTCAACTTCAAGGCCATCCAAATGTGCCGTGTTGCAGGTGTGTCTCTGGGTCTTTCTGTGCCATTCTGTCCTGAAGGCTATCCCTCACCTTGGACAACTCCCAACTCATCCCCTCTCTACTGGATTCAAGTGACAACTTTATGAATCCTTCCTGTTGTTGGCAAGAAAAGGGAAAACACCTCACGTTTTTACTTGGTCCATTTCTTTATTAATGGAGTGCAGTTTCTCACTTGTATTTTTGTGCTTTAACCATATGGACAGTGTCTTACCTGAGGGGTTCAGTTTTTATCTCGGTATTCTTGGTGTAGCACTTGGAACACCATTTCTGCTGAATGTGTGAATATCACTTAGAATGTCTAACCTAGCCCTGCACACACTCAATGCTGCTGTCCCCAGTGCCCACCCTGACCAAGAAAAGAGAGAAAGCAGCTAGTCCTTCTTGAATATCCATAGGAAGCAGGGCAGACACATAGCTCAGGCTGTAAGCTGACCACCACGGGTGGGGCAGGTGGATTGCCTTCTACAAGACACAAATACACAACATAATAAAGAGAAACTTTTCTTTTCTAACAGGATGTTCCCCATACCCTTCAGGTGGAAAATACCCATTTCGTCTCTTTATGCAACTATTCTGGTCAAAGTTCTTGAGGCCTGATACCAACCTTGCTTTTACTTACTGTAGCACCTCTCTGTCCTTCAAAAGAATGAAGACTTAACCTTAAGTCATGAATCCCTTCAATGTGTCTTTCTAAGTGGTCTTCGAACAATCTGAAAGCAAGCAAGCAATCAAGCGAACCACCTTCATCTGAGCATAGCACCGGCACAGGTGTAGTAATTTCCTGTCTCCTAGGATAAAGCGCTAACATAGTGATTTTCAACCCGTGTGCTGCGGCACTCTGCTGCGCCTTGAGAGGATCTAAGGTGTGCTGTGAAAAGCTTTAAAGACCATTAATTAAATCACTTTCAAAAGAGGTTCAAAGCACAGTAAGTATATTTCTTTTTTTACTCTTTGTTCTGATCAACGTAATTTAAGTGGGCCGCGGAAGTTTAACTGTAGGTGTAAGTATGCCGTGAGATAAAAAAGGTTGAAATCCACTGCCTTAAATGCTTTATGTCATCCTCTGGGGCTTTCGTGATGCAGCCCCTACTATCCTTTCAAGGCTCCCTCTTCTTCAGCTTCTCTGTCAACCTTACACATTCTCACTAGACATTGTTGTTATTCTGTGTTCTCTGAATGATCAGTTATCTTTAATGTTAGCCTTTTAAAAAATTAATGGACTTTATTGGAAAGAACATTTTTATATTTACAACAACAACAAAAAAAAATGGGGCAGGAAACACAGAGTTCTCCTGAACTCCTTCTTCTCATATCTCCAAGCCCCACAGTTTCCCCTATTAGTACTGTTTTGCATTAGTGCAGATCATAATTGATGAACCGATAGTGGTGCACAGTTACTGCTAAAATCCATAGTTGACCTTAGAGCCCATTCCGTGTGGTGTAGTTCTGTGAGTTTCACCTTCTCACTTTTGCTCCTTTATGCAGAAGGCACCTGTTCTTTTTTCCCTCACTCATTCCTCAGGTTTCCCTTGATTATCACCTCCTCCAGACAGAAAGTCTTTCTTATGCTTTCAGGTGACATGACTCAGAGTAATATAAACAGGTGCTATTTCTATGTGCTCCAACTAGCCTCTCAAATCAGCTTTTTTTTTTTGGCTAGGGCTGGGTTTGAACCCACCACCTTTGGTATATGGGGCTGGCACCCTACTCCTTTGAGCACCCTTGAATCAGCTTTCTTTCAGCACTTACCTCACTGTTCTTTAATACCATGCTTACTTAACTATAATATTCTTAAGGGCACCGATTACAACTTGCTCATTCTGCTATTCCCTAGCAGCGAACAGAGTAATTGGCAAACAGGAGATTATCATTGTATGTTGTTTTTGTTGACTAGATCAGTGAGATTTTTTATTTTCTCACAGGACATATTTGGAGTAAACAAAGGGTATTATATCTGATCGCTGAGGGAAAAGAGATATCTAGCTAGGGTTAGAGCTAAAATCTCCAGCTAGCATGTCTACAGAATGACCCACTCCCCATTTAACTAGTACTTGGACACATGGTCACTAATAGCTGTACAATGCTGAGTAACTTCCAACTATTTTTGACCTGAATCTCCTTTACAAGTGAGAAAAAATTTTTATTCCTGGTCTTTCGGGTTGTTGTGAGATGAGCATAGAGGAAGTAAGAAGTGTTAAACTGTGGTGTGTACTGTAAAGACATTCAACAAATGACAATAAACAGAGACATCGCTCACCTTCCCTTCCAACTCTCCCTTGAGAGGAGGTGAAGCCACCTGTCTAGGCTTCCTCACTTCTGTCTCCCCTGTGCCTAGTGGAAAACAATGGGACAGCCAATAACACCTTTTCTCTAAACACTTTAAAATGTAGTTCAAATCTTTTGTCATTTTCAGCGATCTGAGTGAAAGTATAAAATTGAAGATGTCTTTTGATTATTGAACATGATCTTGATTTGCAAAATATCCTTATCTCAAAATTAATTAGTATGCAAAGGAGGATATTAAAATTCAAAATATTAATACATCATCCAGGAGTGCATTGCCCTTGCCCTCCACTTTATTAACCTAAATAAATAAATAAACACTGATGACTTGATCCAACTGGCAGAGTAGGCAAATGTGAAAACACAATTTTAGCTGAGTCCATGCAAAGAAAAGCAGGGATGGGTTTTACACAAGGATAGGCCAAGAGAAGCGGGGGAAGACACCTGCAGGCAGTGGGAGGGAAATAAAGCAGCAGGTACCTCAAGGACAGTGTGCCAGGAGGGACAGCATGGCCCACGTGGTTGTCAAACAAACAGGTGAACCGAGGAGCTGACCCCGTGTAGTGAGCTGCCATGGTTAATTTTTGTCATACATTCAACTTTTACTTTGGGCCACCCAGAAGCTAAGCTACTCTGTACATTAAGTTCTTTATTTTTTACCTCCCTATAACATAATCATCAATTTAGTGATAAGGAAATTGTTACTCACAAATATTAATTAACCTTCTGAATTTAAAATACCAAGTAAGTCAAATATTCATAATTCCAGTCTTGTCTATCTAATTCCACTATGAGTTCTTAACTATAGCTGTGGAAGCCTCTGGTAGTAATATTTTCTATGATGGATTATACATTTTAAGTATCCATAGTTCCATACTAATTCTATTCAAGACACAAAGAGTCCAAAACTGTAGGATCATTGTCCATTCTAGCTTGTAGGTCTTGCACTTCCCCTTGAGAATTGCCAGATGGTCAGGTTTCTGCTCTGACTATCTGGCCACTCAGAGCCATTGTTCACTGTGCTGTCTACGCTTTTGACCTGCCTTCAGTAAATGCTTGTGAATGCAGAGGTATAGGTGAAAAACCTATATGTAAGACTTTTAAAAAGATTATTTCTGTGAGACTCAGTTAAAAGTCTTTGGGAGACAGAATGGAAAAACCTGGCTAGCTGTCCATTGTTGTTATATGCCTGGTCACACGGGAGACAGGGCCTGCTAACTTTTGGCCTGAGCAAGAAGGCAGAACTTGATGGCAAACTCTGTATATCTCAGGAATTTCCAGACTACTCCCTAAAGATGGATGACTGCCTCTAGATTGTGGGGTTAGAAATCCCCACATATATGTCTCATGTATATCTCATTCGAGTGAGCCACTAATGGGTTAAATTGGCTTTTGCCTTCACAGAAAAAGCAAACAGGTTTGGGCGACCCTGAGGCAAACACAAAGACTGTTTTCTGGTCATGGGAAATAGATACTTTGAAGTTTTTGCAGCCATTGGTTCCAAGGAGTTAGAAGCTGAAAAGCTTCTTGCCTGGAGACATGGTCCAAAATGTTTTACATTTTGTCAAAAGCCTAAAGACCTCAGCACTGTGGAGAAACAAACTCATAAATCCATTTAAGGTTAACTTGGTGAGTGCATGAGGAGTTTCAGAAAGCAGTTCCCCTATAGCTCTGTCTCTCTTATTTGTATGTAGATTTCTTACACAAAAGCTGAGGCTCATTTACAAGAAGTTAAGGTAAAAGAGCACTGTGCTAGTTTGCAGACATGATGTCTGCCACTTAGGTTTAGAGTTAGATAGAGGAAGTTAGATAATGGTGAATGTTGTAAATCATAGATTAAGTGTGCATGTGACTGCCAATATATATAAGGTGATCAGAAATAAAGTTAATTTGCTACATGCCACAACAGAGCTTGTAGCCTGCTTCTTGCACCCTTCTTAACATTACAGTGCAAATTCACACCTGAGGCAAAGCTGTAGCCCCTCGTGTCTCCGGTCACACAACACCAGATGGTCTGTTAAAGGTCAAGCATTGTAGCCATTTGGTCCCCAAAAGTTCTGCTTTGTATGCATTTGATCTCCTGGAACTCTGGCTTTTATGGTATGTTAATTCTAATTACTTAGCATAAGAACAACTTTGGATAAGGTTAGAAGTGTTGTTATCAGCTAAGCAGTAGACATCCTGAGTCCAGGTGATTAGACCCTGGGTCTTTGAGTTTAAGTTACTGATTTATGATGTGTATGTGAAGTACTGCCTATATAAGTTGAGGTAAAATAAAGATTTTTTTTTCACATGCTAAAGAGAGCTGTGACCTTCCTTTTCTGTTAGACAATTTCAATTGCAGGACTTATACTCTGCGATGCCACTCACAATTACTTCACACAACACAGAAGAAAGCAAAGCAACAGGTACACCTAAGAAAAGAATAGGGCGCCAGCTTCTCAGGAAGCACATTCTCAGCTTGCAAATACACAGTTCCTCACTAAAACTGCCTCAGACAGGATATAAATGAATCAGGGTGTCCATGTTTCAATAAAACTTTATTTGTAAAAACAAGCAGCAGGCTAGTTTTGGGCTGTGTGGTGAAATTTGACAATTCTTCTGTATTTCATTTAAGGCAATGTTTTTCAGACTATTTTGGCAAGAGCCTAGAGAACTGTAGAATGCTATTTGTATGTACCTGTATTATTTATGATTATATTTGTTAATGTATTTCATTAAACGAAGAACACTGCTTATCTTGAACCATTAAGTTCATTTCAGAATCTACTAATAGATTTTGATTTACAGTCTAAAATATATGAAATACTATAAAGAAAAAAATTACAACTAGTTTATCAAATATCCTGGTGGAAGATTCTGAAGTACATGAGAGAACAATAAGTAAACAGAAAGAATGTAGCATCTGCCTGTATCCTTAGAATCCCTCACATAATTGTTCATTCTATGAATAATTGATTATATAAATAATTTTATGCCTTTTACAGGCAAAATATAATAATGTATGGTCCAAAGCATTTTAAATCTTCATGTGGGATTTTAGGATTCAATATTATTAGGCAGATAGTTTTGATTAAAGAACCTTCCTAGGATCTGTAAATCCAATTCTTTCATTCAAAATACATTTGTGTAGTATTGTCTGTGTTCTGAGTCTCAATTAATACCTCAAGCAACTCTTTTCATTTGAAAACTACCTGTAGGGAGAAGTGTTCTCACTACATGTCTTATGAGTAGAGCAAATAAAAATTTAAGTTGTTCAGTTGATTTTTAATTTCAGATAAATAACAAACAATATTTTTCTATAAGTACATCCTGTATAACATATGTGACTTATTTATATTAATAATTACATTAGTTTTCTCAAATCCAAATTTAACTTAACCTTTGCACTTTATCTGGTAATTCTACCCATGAAGATAATGTGAGTAGGAAGTTAAAAATGAGATATTTATAAAAGTAAGGGAATATTCCTGCAAAAAAATGGAAATATCCTATGGTAATTAGTATCTTAAGAGCTCTGATTCTTTTAAATATGTTTTTACAGTTTTATTGGGGAACAATTTAGGCACAAATAATGTATATATATTCAAGATATACAACATGATTATTCGATATATGTATACATTGTAAAATGATTACCACATCAAATCACCACATACATAACCACACAGAGTTATCATTGTATGAAAGTGTCTGTGTGTGGTCAAGACATTTAAGATCTGCTTTCTCAGCAAATTTCAGACAAACAATACAACATTATTAACTGTAGTCACCATGCTGCATGGAAGATCCTCAGAACTTATTTACCTTACAACTGAAAATTATATGCACTATGACCATCATCTCCCAGTTCCTCCACAGATCAGGCCCTGACAACCATCATTGCACTCTCTGCTCCTGTGAGTGTGCCTTTCTTAGTCTCCTCACATAAATGAGATCTTTTAGTATTTGTCATTTCGTACCAGGTTTATTTCACCTGGCATAATGCCCTTCATGTTCATCCATGCTTTGGCACAAGCAGGATTCCTTCATTTTTAGTTTTAATTCTTGTTTAATGTATTGATGCAATGACCTCCTTCTGTCAAAGCCCTTAATATTTTGTGGAAGAAATTGATTTATTATTTGTGTTTCACCACTCTTTTTTTGTGTCCTAAACCTAACTCTACTACAAAATCTGCATGTTGAAAATAATTCTCCCCCCTATGGGAGGATATTTGAGGTCCAAGATTTGATCAGGATATGGTTTTTAAAAGAGAAATCATTACCAAAGTGGAAGCATTGTGGGCTGACATTAGTTCCCATTAGTTTCACCACATTCAGTTTTGATTTCCAGATTCTTCACTGGAAAGCACTTAATATGCAACCTTCCTATTTCCTTCTCAGTTCATTAATTTGAACCATAATCTTATCCATTCCAGCATTGAGCTTTTACCACACACTGTCTAGATGAGCTATTCAGCCAATAAATCCTATAAAGTCATTTCCCAAAGTGTAGAGTTTTCTCCCATGGAGCACACAGTCTTGCAGCTAAGATACACCTGATGCTGTTCAAGTCACAAATTGACAGAAGCAGACATCTTACTTTTAGCTTTCCCAATGATTATTTGAATGCAGTGAAGAAAGGCTGGTTTGAGAAACTTGTTTCTCCCTGGGAATATGGTTTTTGAGAAATCATCCTCATTGTTTTGCCTGTTGTCTTGCTCTTTTTTGGCTTCTACACCAAGGATATCATAATCTGAGTAACTTATGAAAAATGCAAAATCTTATTTCTCACTCTTCAGAATGTTTGGGTGGGCTGGATGCTCTCTGGTCTTCCAACACCCAACATAGAGAATGAGCACTTCCACCCAGTCCAGCCTATGACTTAGTGGTCACAGACACAAAGCAATTTTACACAGTTTGTCTCATAAAGGAAGGAATGAAGTAAAGAAGAAAGTTACACAAAGTGAAGATGCATTTCAGAGAGACAGGAAGGGTCATTTTCCCTTGAATGGAGAAAGACCTCAAGTCTGAACACTCCTTGCCTATGATAGGCTCACTAGTTCCTCCCTGCTTTCTCCTGAGAGGATTGTTTGTTGTTCCCCACCTTCAGGATGATTGACAGGTTGGGGTATATAATAGATTATAGATATATAATAGATTACAGCACAGGTTTAATATATGGTAATGAGCTCTAGGTCAGTTACAAATCACTAGGAGCATTTTACTGTGTATATTCCCACCAGGGAACACTTTCTTGCTGCACTTTGGTTCCCACTTTCCACCCTTCTCTCCACCTGTTAACCCTCTACCAGATCTAACCAGAAGACTTAGAAAAGTCCAAGTTCATGGCACCTGCAGATTCTATTTTGGGTCAAGGCATGCTTCTCCATGCATGTGTGTCTTCTCACTGTGACTGCACATGGTGGGAGTGATAAGGGGTCTCTATGGGATATAATAGTGTTTATAAACTAATTCATGAGGGCTTGGCCCTTGTGACATAACCTTCCAGAGGGATCACTTCCTAATACTATCTCCTTGGGGATTAGGATTCCAAAGTATGAATTTTGGAGGGACACATACATTCGGATAAAACAATAGGATATTGCTTGTGCTTGAAACTTTCCAGTTTGGATGACAATCTATCATGTCATTTGAGTATCAGAGCAATACCATGTACAATAGTTTCCTAAATTGTTCTATATGGACTAAGACTTGAACTCATTTTATTTGGACTTGCCCAAGAAGACACGATTCTCTGCTATGTGATACTTCTATTGTTTGTGAAACCACACAAATTACGTATCAAAGTCTGTCATTTAAATTTAATCACATTTCAATATTTTTACCCCAATTCACTGTACAAAGTGAGTCTGATTCTAATTAGTGGCCCCTCTAAAAGAACTAAGGCAAGCAAAATTAAAGACAATAATAGCCACCCTACATGGAATGTCTATTATAACCCTATAAGCTATAAATTATCTCCATTTTACTAATGAGGAAAATGGAATTATACAGCTCATCACTCGGTAAAACAATGAGGGTTACAACCCCATTCTCCTGTCCTCCAAAGACTGTCTTTCTCAAAATATTTGTTCCAAAGTTCTATGCAACAAACATTACTTTTATACTTTACTGGGCTGGAAACTGCCTGGACACTGGTTGAAGCAATTGATGTATCTCTTCTTGTTGTGGTACCTTCATTTAGTGTGAAAAACAGTAAATTAACAAGTAAAGATACACACAAGAAAGTGATTTCAAATTATAATAAATGCAATGAAGCACACAGAGTGGTTTCCAGTGAAAGTTTCTGAGCAAATGCAGAGGGAGATTGAGAGAGTGTTGTCAAGTGGGGGCTCCTCTGACAGCATTGTAAAAGAAAGAGGAGTTTGTCATACGAAGAGCACATGGTGAAGATTTCAGGCAAAAAATGTACATGCTTTGAAGTAAATAAGAAAATAGCATTGTTAAAGGACTGAAACAGGGTATTACAAATGTATAGAGCAGGTGAGCAAGAAGAGATGGGATAAACTTGGGTTAGGGGATGGTAAATATTATAGACGTTTCTCTAGGCAGATTTCTAGATTGCAGCCAGATGGGCCAAGAAATGCGTTCTGACTTAGTAGGAATTCATTGGAGAGTTTTGAAGTAGAGGAGGGACATAAAATGAATGCTGTGCGATCCTTTGCTTTTGGATTCAAAGGTTTATTAATTTAAAGAAATACCCTAAGTTTCACTACATTTTGTAAGTCATGTGAATTAGAAAACATTTATCCATTTCAGTGGACAGGTGGTGGCTCTGGGGGAAATGAGGATGAAGCAAGAGGATGTTTTCCTTCCCCATTATCCATGGGAAGAAAAGCCAAGTTATTTTGCAAAGTCAGAGCACTAAAGTGGGAGAAAAAGATAGCTTAACAGGACAGTCTACAATGTAAGGGGGCTTCTCGAAAAAAATCTATAGTTCTACACATTTTTATTACCTCAAGAAAAGACTTTATAAGCTCAGAGGATGTATTTAACTTTTAGGATGCCAAAAGTAATATGTGTGTATGTCTTTACCAAAGATTAAAAAGACCATGAAAAGGGTCAGTTTTCCAAATACAAGTTCCTGATCCTTATGTAACTCATTTAACCTTTCTATCCCAAAGCCCAGCTGCAAGCTGCCTAGTGTCTGAACCAAATAGTGATTGGAAGATGTGTCCAGACAGAATCTAGACAGAGTGACCCAGAGATGGCTCAAAGGACTAAAGACATGCAGTGTCCATGTCAGCTTGGGCTCTTGGTGCTGTGCTGGCCACTCCATCTCATAGCTACAGAGAATAGAAATGGAAAAGGAGACCCCCTTCCATGACTGTTCTACTTAAAGTTGGCTTGTGAAAGCCTTTTAGATGTTTTCTTTCTCGCCTACAGGGCTAAACTCCTACAAGCTAGACTGTTCTTTTAAGTTTTGAAGTCAGAGCAAATAAGGAATCATCTTTGAGGATATCTAATACCTTCTTCATTCGCCTTAACTGATACCTGGGCCATAGTATCCTGGGGATTCTGAGAGACAGGATTATTACGAAACATAATTGCTTCCTCAACACCTTCTGATCTGAGTGGCTGAGGTCTGACCAGCTCTGGGATAAAGGCTGGGGTAGACCAGGATGCTTTCTACATTTCCTGTAAGATACAAACCCTGTAATCTAAGAAAGCAAACTTGAAGAAAATATTTGCATAGACTTTTCAAATTTTTGCAATTAAACTGTCAAAGTGAAGAGGGTAGGTAAAGAAACTCTTGGAAGAATTGTACAAGACAAAAGTCATCTCCCAATTCGTCAAACCAAGATCAGAGAGAGGTTGAAGCACAGCATGAGGTAATGAAACCTCTTTTTTTTTTTTTTTTTTATTGAGTCATAACTGTGTACAATGATTCAAGCTTGGAGTACAGTGTGCGGGCTTCCCATACAATCGGAGATATTTTTATCCACCTGATTAATGTAACATTCATGATATTTTCTCATTTACTAT